>JBBPNB010000086.1:0-44191 GCA_038090635.1 Rubroboletus satanas
TGGGTATATCGTGCTGACAAGCGTGGATAGAGATGGTGTGTTGTTGAACACGATCAGCAGAACCTTCTCGTTCACATTCATCCTAGACCTTGTAGATGGAGGAGCTCATCACTTCGCAGAAACCATTAGAAAAATCAAACAGAAGCGAGTTCTTTTTGTCTCCTTCCCCTTCTCTGAAGGTATAATTAATAAAATTGTCCCAGGGCCCCTAGTATCCTCGTTGAAGCCTTGACTGGTGACTTTGCCGGTTCGCTAGACCATGTCTCCGTTGTCGCCAAGTCGGGCTTAGACGTTTATGCACACAATATCGAAACTGTCGAAGCGCTCACTCCCAACGTGAGAGATCGTAGGGCGACTTTCCGGCAGAGTTTAAAGGTATTACAACACGCCAAGAAGGAAGGAGTGCGAATAACAAAAACTAGCATCATGCTTGGTGTTGGAGAGAATGAGGACCAAGTCATCCACGCGCTCCGAGGTCAGACTTCCTTGTCCACAGCGTGATATCTCGTAGTGATGTCCGTCTCACCAGAGCTGCGGAAGATCGACGTCGATGTTGTAACCTTTGGCCAGTATATGCGCCCAACGAAACGCCACATGAAAGTTGATCGATATGTCGAACCCACTGAGTTCGACCGATGGAAGCGAGTTGCCGACGACATGGGCTTTTTGTACGTGGCTAGTGGTCCTTTGGTTCGAAGCAGCTATAAGGTAGGTCAATCGGTGATACCTGATATTGATTCATACCTGACCTGATGCAGGCTGGAGAGTATTTCATCGAGAATGTCCTGAAGGGTGAAGCGATGGAGAAGCGAACAAGGAAGCTAATTGTGGACGAGGCAGCTACCTTTCAACAGGGTCCGATGTAGATTTATCCTCATCACTATCTACTTTATCCTTAATCCCTTGAGACACTGGACGATACCTAGTATTCTTCGGATCGGCGCATGACATGCCCTACAAGGGCTTGACTGCCGACACGGATCGTGTGGGGATCAATGACACTGTTGCTGACAACCTCCCGGGCAAATGGTGCATCGTTGTAACATGGACGCGGCCAATGACTGGCTAACGCCTTGTCAGGATTTTGGTTGAAACGGTCAAGTCAATGAGGGTTGTCTGGTAAGAAAAGTGCGAGGTTGCGACGTTTGCCACTCGGACCTGGGGCATGTAATTTGAGACAAGGTATTTCGGTAGACAACTTGGATTGGTGGTGGGCGATTGAACAAAGCAGAGTGACTTGTGGCCCAGCTTACGCATACTATGTGTGTTGGTATGTACCAAGAACCTGATCTATCGACAACCTGAGCCTTGCTGCCTTACAATAAGTGCGCCCATCATTATTATTTACTTACGATCTTATTTCGGACATCTTGCCGAGTAGGCGAACTGGATATCAGGCGATGGCCGAGATATAGCGCTATCGTGATACCGAGCTTCACTCCAGCTACATAACAGTTAGCCTGCGTGGATATGGGTATCAAGGCAGCTTATGCGACCTTGCTAACAAAAACCAGTTACCTGCCAGGTGTGCTGGTACTAGAGTACACCCTTCGGTCTGTGGGTTCCGAGTATCCATTGGTCGTAATGGCCACTCCTGCTTTACCGCCAGAAGCTCGCAACATCCTTGCAAGAAGACGTATTACAGTGATAGATATCCAGTCCCTTCAGCCCCCCGCAGGTCTGCATACTCTAGCAGCTCACGATGCCAGGTTCGCGGACACCTGGACGAAGTTGAGGTGAGGGTGTCGGATACGCAGCGTCTTTCACTTTCTGAACGACGAGCCCAGGGCTTTTGAATTGACAGTTTACGATGTAAGCAGAATACACTACTACATCATTAACGACCCAAACCATTTTCTGATAGCGTATCGTCCTCCTAGATGCTGACATGATTGTCATGCGGAAGATGGACGAGTTGATGCATCTCTCGCTCGGAGGGGATGAAATCGCGGCCGCCCATGTCTGCGCCTGCAACCCCCGAAAGCTGAAACACTACCCTGCCGATTGGTAAGTAGCCCTTTCCAAATATCTGGCCAACTCACTCAACTCAAGGAAGGGTGCCGGAAAATTGTGCTTACACACCCCTGTCCCATCCTACCGGTCTAACTGTCCCGACAGAGATAACCAACAACAGTCCACGACCCCACTCTCAGCTTAATTCCGGGCTTGTCGTACTAAATCCCTCCGCTGAGCTCACTCAGGCAGTATATAATCATCTCCACACGTCCCCGCTCGTTTCAACCTGGTCATTCCCCGATCAGGATCTTCTGTCCGACTTCTTCAAGGGAAAATGGAAGCCATTGCCCTGGTGCTACAATGCGCTCAAGACGTTAATGCTAGTTCATAGACCACTCTGGCGGGATGAGGAAATCAGGTGCCTTCATTATATCTTGCCGGACAAGCCTTGGCATGCGAGAGTGCCAAAAGAAGGAGGAGGGGAGTACGATAAATCACATCAGTGGTGGTGGGATAGGCTGGAGTTATTGGGTACAGAGATACAGGAAAACAATGGGGAGGACTGGAAGGTAGTCGTGGCAAACGTGGCGCAAGTATAATTCTGGTGTATGTACGTCTTCAGTGATTTCGTGCAGCTAGTAGATGATCCACCGAGGAACGAACCCACATCTTACCACACGTAGAAAATTTCACCAAACCCGCATCACAATCTCCACGAGACAAATACTTCATCAGTTCGAAATCTTATCGGTCACCACTTAGTGGGGTTCGCAAAACAAGGACGGACGAGTACCTTTGTGTGCAAATGCTTTCCGAAAGAGGAGTCCGATCCCCCATCCGATAACTCAAAAGACCGGCCTGAGCGATCATGATACCGTTGTCAATGCAGAAACTAGTGCGAAAATTATAAACCATCAAGAAATTCAAGTCGAGTCATACCGTTCGTCTGTCGCGAAGACTCGAGCATCGCGCTCCTTTCCCATAGTTCGCATCATTTGTTGTAGTCGTTGGTTGCCTTTGAAGTCGGTAAACACGACGTTCAGAGGAGGGAGTCATGCAACAAACTCACATCCCACACCGCCTACAATGAGGGCTTCCCTGCTTCCAACGTGAGCCATAGCTCGCTCGGTGATTTCCACCAGCATTGCAAATACAGTTTCTTGGAGAGAGAAGCATAGATCAGCAGGGGTGATGATGTCTTCTTCTGATTCGTCGAGCGTCCCGGAGGGACGGAAACGCTTGTCCACAGTGTATGCTTCAACCGAAGTCAATATACCTGAAAGACTAATATCCATGCCCTTAGTCGTGTATGGAAGAGGTACAAGTCGCTTTCCCCTAGGCACATAAGATCAAGGAAAATAACCCATGTTAATAGAAACATACTTTTTCGCTTCCTGCTCGATATTGTAGCCCGGGCTTGGATCGTTACTCAGATTGATGATTCTCGCGAACCGGTCCAGGCAATTGCCCACAGCGATATCCAGGGTTTCGCCGAAAATCCTATAGCGTTGCTGTGAATATGCTATCACCTGGGTATTGCCACCCGAGACATAAAGTACGACGGGATCCTGAGCTCGGGTGATAGCACGACCCATCTCAATGTCTGCATGAATGTTTGAGCGCGTACTTTGGCAGAACACATGAGGGCTCACGTCCGACGCAGTGATTGACTGCTACGAGAGGTTTATCGAACAGGAGGGAGAGCGTTCGAGCAACCAGTGCGACGGATTGTAGAGGGGCACCCATACCTGGGCCTTGAAATCGTGCCAAACTGACCGGAGCGACCAAGGCAGGATACGGAGGAACATACCCTTGGTATAACATATGCAATCCAAGTCTTCCGTCTTAACTTTGGCTTTCTCGATTGCACTCTGGATGACATTGAGTGCCCACTCTCGATGGTGCTGAGCGGTATCTCGGGGGAGGAATCCTTCCCCTGGCGGTGTTATGTATGTATGTCGTATATTAGCTAGTACTTTCGTGGAACCATCCACCCTGTGCTTGATGATCCCTGCGCCCAGCTTGTTGGCTGAGCCCTCGAGGCCGAGCGCCAGATACGGTCTGTCTGCTGAAAATTAGGACTTGGCAGAATAGATCTGACATGATGGTCTCAACCGGGATCTCTGAGTGGCTTGGGTCTGAATCCCATGAGGTTGAAGGATCTTTCGAGGTAGACGGTCGTCGAGATGGGTGTTATCTGCCAAGTGACATCCAAACTTGGAATAGCAAGCCAATCAGTCTCCGCAGTAAATGTGCGCTACATCGCTCCTGAAGTGAAAGGTCGATCATCCCTCTTCTCTCAACGCCCTCCAAGTTCTCGTACTCTCGGTGACTTGTCCTTGAGACAGTTCCATTCTCCGACGTGATTCACTGTCTTCGCCATCACTACGTCCAACGAAGAGATTGGTGGGCAAGTTATTGTAACGTCAAGTCTACCATAATATAATTGCGTAGGCAGAGCCAGCGGGCATGAGTGATCTATGCTAAAGGGGCGAACCGACGACGAAAATGATACTCCCGAAGTCATCCGCCGCTGGTTCAGTGGATGAACATAATGAGAGCATCAGTTATACTTTTAGAGCATAAAAGTCAAAGGGTTTTCAAGATAGCTCTTGAATGCAGACAGCCATCGTGCTCCTACTGCGCCATCAACAGTCCGGTGGTCGGAGCTGAGAGTGACTTTCATCACGTTAATCGTCTTGAAGCCACGCTCTTCCTCAGGTGCGGGTACCAGTGTCGGTTTGGTGGTACCGACGGCGAGAATGCAGGATTGGGGAGGGTTGATGATAGCGGTGAAGTGGTCAATCTCGAACATGCCAAGATTGGAAACAGTGAAAGTCCCGCCCTGAAAGGTGGATGAAGAGGCGTGTAAACAACAAGAGAAACAAGACTGACCTGATACTCCTGGGGTGCGAGTTTACCATCACGGGCCTTCTTCGCGAGCGCCTTTGCTTCGGCAGAAATTGTTGCCAAACCCTTGGAACCAACATCTTTGACGATAGGCGTAATTAAACCGGTAGGGGTTGCAACAGCGACCGAGATATCTGCATTCTTGTATCTAGGAAAAGTCAAGTTGGATGAAAAGATGCGAGATCTCGACACATACTGCCTGATGACGTCACCCAGCCAAGCAGAGTTGGCCTCTGGAACATCCTTGAGTGCACAAGCAACAGCTTTGAGTATAAAGTCGTTGACGCTGAGTTTAGTAGTCTTATCCTTGTCGCCCAAAGTCTTGTTGAACACCTCGCGAAGTTTCAATACCTTGTCCATGTTGACCTCGACCGTCAAGTAGTAATGTGGGAGTTCTTGCTTGGATTGCGTGAGACGCATGCCAATGACCTTGCGTATATTCGAAACTGGTATGTCTATATAATCTGACGAAGCTGGGGTAGCGTCGGAGGACAGAACGGGAGAGGCGGATAGCGCAGGGGGCTGGTACTGTTCGACGTCGTCACGGATGATGCGGCCAGCGGGACCAGTACCCTTGATCTTTGCGAGTGGGATACCTTTCTCAAGCGCGATTTTCTTGGCAATGGGAGAGGCAAATATTCGGTCACCCTTTGGAATCTCGGGCTTGGTCTCCTGGGGCGGGGGTCCTGAAGCTGGGGGTGGGGGCGACTGGGTGAGGGGTGCGGGTTCGGAAGGTTGCTGCTGTGGCGCCGACGCGGGGGGAGACGAGGCAGCCTCGGAGGCCATTTGAGCGGCAGCTGAGAGATCATCACCCTCTTCTGCGAAGATGGCTATTGGCATGCCGACGGCGATGTTCTTGGAGCCGGCTGGGGTCTGGAGAGGAAATGGATAAGGAAAACGGGGGAAGAGGGGGATTGCGTACGATGATTTTGGCGAGAAAACCATCATCCTGAGCTTCGACGTCAATGGAGGCCTTGTCGGTCTCCTGTGAAGGGTGTGAGAAGGGACGCGCACGGGAGGAGAGGGCTGCCGCGTACGATCTCGAGAAGGACATCGCCGACAGAGAAAGCTTCGCCCTCGCTTTTTTTCCAGGAAGCAATGCCGCCCTCTGTCATGGTAGGGCTCATGGCGGGCATTGGGAACCTGGAGAGAGCATGTCTCCGTGCGGAGGTGTGTAGGCCTGTCGGAGAGAAGGTCAGGGGTGGAGATGAGGTGGGATGGGGGACATACGACGTGCGGCGAAGCGGGCGAGGGAGGTGGGCATCGTGCACGACGTTGACGAGGGAAGGAAAGATGGTAATATTCTACGTTGGGTTTTCCAGTGTGAAAACAAATAACCGCAAATTCCGTGTCCGTCCGAGAAGAATTATTTTATTTTATTATTTTGTTTATGACGTTCCTCCTCCCAGGCCAGCCAGTGCCCGTGCGGGCGGGTCCGCTCCCCGCCGTCGGGCCCGGCGTGTATCTCAAGCACGGCCAGCTGCGCGCCAGCCTCGCGGGGACACTCGCGCCCGACCCCAATCAGACACTCGCCATACATCGCCAGCGACCACACCCGCCCACCCCCAACTCCCTCGTTCTCGGCACTATCTCCCGTCTCTCCCCGCTCCAGGCCGTCGTCGCCATATCCGTCGTCGATGGCATCCCCCTCCCCCACGGCGAAGAGTTCACCGGCGTGATTCGCACACAGGACATCAGGGCCACCGAAAAGGACAAGATCAAGATCGCCGACTGCTTTCGCGGCGGCGATGTCGTCAAGGGTCTCGTCGTCAGTCCCCCTCCCTCGCACCGCGCGTCGTCTGACTGTCCTGGATGCAGATCTCTCTCGGAGACGCGCGCAGCTACTACATCACAACCGCGCGCAACGACCTTGGCGTCATCCTTGCCACTAGCGAGGCCGGTGGGTGCATGCCTCCGCCCGTCCACTGCTACTTCACACTTTGACACAGGTGCGACGATGGAGCCTGTGTCGTGGCAGGAGATGCGGTGTCCGCGAACGGGGAGGATAGAAAGACGCAAATGCGCTAAGCCAGAGAATCTTTAATATTACATAATCACTCAGGGATCGTGGTTTGCGTTGGTAGTTGTTGCAACGTTGACTGCCCTCGTCCTCGTCCTCGTTCTGTGCTTGTTCTTCTAGTCTGTATTTTATTCCACAGGGTCCATGACCGCCGTTCTCCCCGTCGTAGATGCTCTTCGCAGAGATTCAATAATGCCATCCCTTGACGACAACCAGATCAAGTATGTCGACCTCGCTCCTGCCACCATTCCTTCACCTCACCCCTCCATGAGCTACTCTTCCTCCACAGATTGGAAAGCGAAATACTATGAGGTCGCAGATATGCTCTCAGAAACTCGAGCTGAGCTCGACGAATTCCACACCTCCAGCAAGGAACTCGAAGAGGAGCTCATCAAGGAAATCGAACGCACAGAGAAAGCACAGCAGGATCTAACCGTCAAGGTTTCTCGCCTCGAAACAGAGAGGGACGAATGGAAGGTTCGTCATCGTTCGTTCCCAACAACGCGTCCTAAACCTCTCTGCCCCAGTCCAAGTTCATGTCCCTTCAGACCACCCACAACACAACAACCACCTCTTTGCAGCGCGATTTGGACACAGTAAGGCAGGAGTCCCAGAAGCTCAAGGTTCAACTTCGTGAACTTGAAATGGGCAACGACGACCTTGAACGAAACGAGCGCGCAGTCACCTCCACTTTAGCCGACGTCGAAACCAAGTATTCCCGCGTACTCGAAGAGAAAATTCTTCTCGAGCATGAGCTCCTCGACAAAGCTAGCCTAGAGGAGGGATGTCAACGGTTAAAGGATGAACTACGGGGTGCGTTTGATGGTGATTCCCTTCCCCAGTCGCTGACAGTCGGTCCAAGATGCCGGGGTCGAAATCTCCATCCTCAAGGATCAACTCTCAGTTGCCCGCTCCGCCCCACCAAGCACCCATTCAGAATCATCGGGTTTTACAACACTCTCGTCCTCCTTCCCTCTCTCCTCCCCGTTAACCGAGGAAAGCTTGCTAAGTACTCCACCGCCGCCCGACTTCAATTTGTCCGAGCTGTCGACCGACAAGTCATCGGTTTCCACACCTTCTCGTCCTCCATCTACTTCTTTCAGTTCGACTTCTGGCCAATCCACCCTACTCCAACGAGCTGTCTTCCAGCCAGGTAAATTCTCCGTTTCAACTTCTACACCTCCCGTCACTCGCTCCAGCACCTTGCCCACACTCTCCGCATCACGTAACCTAGCCCCAAGGACGCCCATACCTCGGCTCAATCTCGCCACATCTACTTCGACAACCTCCGCCATTCCCATCACGGCATCGAAGAGCAGAGGGGTCCAAATGGTATCCGAAATGCGTGCACGTGTGAAGAACCTAGAACAGAAAATTCACACTCATGTTCCTCGATTACGCATGGGCAGCAATGCAGGCAGGCAAGGTGCAAATACGTTGGCACTATATCCAATCACCCCACCGTTGGGCAACACGACTTCGTCGATCGTATCCAAGGGCGGTGCTCAACGAACGATCACCTTTGACAGCAAGCTTGCCAGACCCAACCTCCAAAGACATAGCGCAGAAGCCTCGCCACCAAAGAGCGGTGCGACAACCCCTGACCCCAATACGTCAGGGTGGGTTCTCATCATGGACGACACTCCTTCCCCTGCGAAGGACACAGAGAAAGAACGCAGGCGGGTATCTAGTCCCTCTGCCCCAAATTCCTTCCGTAGCGGAATTCCTACTTCAGCATCCTCCCCTAGTTTTGCCAAACCCAATACCTTCGCCCAAAGCACGATGAACAGCCGCAGACCACAATCTCGCCTTTCTGGTGAAAGCCAGAGTACCATAGCCACCATTAGCACCATCCCTACGCCGTCCTCTCGCCCTACCACACCCACGTTTTTGCCAGTACCCACATCTAGCCTGTACGCCAACGGAACCGTTTCGGGGATTGGCTTGAAACGTTCAACTGGGTTGGGTGTCGTTGCCAAAAGCCAGCAAAAGCGTGGTTCGCTTGGATTCAGCAATGCTGGTTCACCTACATCATCTGAAAACGAAACCCGCGCTCGTGAACGCCCTGTATCGTACAACAGCAAGATGGACCGTCAATCCGCCAAAACTCTTCCCCACTTCTCGCCTTCGGACGCAGGTGTAACAATCCGTGCTTCTTCAAGAATACCGTCGTCCACGGCTTCTTCATCAATCGTGACGCAGAGCAGGATTGGGAGGCCAGCAGGCGTGACGGGTGGACGCCGAAGCGTTGGTCTAGATCCTCCTAGCGAAGAAGGCGGTGGATTTTTGGAACCCGGAACTGACAAGAATAATAGGGGGCGATCGGGGAGTACAGCACTTGGCCTTGGACGCTAAAACATAATTATGCAAGTCATGATCCACTTCTACTCCATGGTCTACTCACACTGCTGTCGCAAGCAGCATAGCCGTGTTGCGATTGATACCATCCTGGTTTCTCTTCATCTTTGCATATGGTCTCGAGGACCGATTTCAATGCGATCTTTGTCAACCCATCCGGATAGTCACGCCTCTCTGCACCCAAGTACCCATTATTATGCCTCCTACGACTGTTTATGACCAATGTTAGCGCGCCTTTGGTAATGGTAGCACGGAATTGACCCCTGTCTGACACTGCCAATGTTCTGTTTACTTGCTTTTTTCCTGCAAGATTACCGTAGCTCGTTGTCTTATATTCCCCCATAGTTGCTTACTTATTGTGTCATATTTTTGTGGAACATATGTCGATTGTGTCGTGTGGTGGCTGTGTCTCAGCGGAGTGTCGTGAGCCATCATGTCCACTTCCGAGGCTGGGCCATCTTCAACACCTCCAAAGAGGTCTTTGAACCGACAAGAAATCCTTGAAGAAGACGAATACACAGCTGCCCTTTCTCACATCATCGCTCGGGACTTCTTCCCCTCTCTCCTCCATCTCGATGCCACCAATGGTTACCTCGATGCTCTCCGTTCAAACGACCCATGCCTCATCCATCCCTCCGTACGTCGTCTACAAGAGGTCGACCCTACACCCGCCTATTCCGCCCGAAGAGACTGGCAGACACCTTCCGAGACGCCCTACGGTACAGGACCCTCGGACACACCGTTCCGCACGCCTCGCGAGGTTGGAGAACCAGCAGCAAAACGACCACGGTACGACACAGATATGAGCCTCGACATCTTCCAGGCAAAATATACCTCAGAGGACAATTCGAGTTTCACGCAGATCATGCACGAGGAAAACAGACAGCGGCGAGAGAGATGGGGTTGGGCTTGGGAAGCACAGAGGAGGGTGGAGGAGCAAAGGAGCAAGATGTTGGAAGGGAGGGAGAGAATGCTAGTAGAGCAGCCTCCTGGGCCCGGAGTACGCGAGAGAGTCGTGATCGAGGCGCCGACCATTGCTGGGCTGCTCACGGCGGAGGGAGAATCCCCAGGACTCCATAATACAGTCACTCGCAGCGAAGGCAATCCAAAGGGAAACGAGCTAGTCGTCGTCGAGAGAGCTGCATCTGAGCAAGTGGTAGACGTGATGGCCCCGAAAAGGGATACTCGGTTTGCTGGGGTAGATGCCTGGAAGTTTAAGGTCAGTTTCTTCCAGACTGCTTGCTTCCATCTGCAAACACATCTTATATAGACCCGAAATTCCTTCATGTTCCCGCCTGATGCCGATGTGTCACCTTATGATCCGTCGACTTCCACTGTCTCCGTTGCTGACGTGGTACCAGGGGTAATCAAGCATGACAATACACATCTACCTGAACAAGACATCGTGAGCAAAACACAGAGCCCGTCTGTTCCTCCGAGTCCAACTCAGAGTCGAATAGATGCCGCCATCGAGGGGACACCGTGTAAGTTCATTCACACGACTTCCTTTCCTCCAACTTATACATCGCAGATCGCCCAAAGTCACCAACCGCGGGTAACTTCTTGCTTGTCCCTAATGTACCCTCCCCCACCGCGGACCAGATGGGTTCCAAGGCGGTCAAGCAGCTTATGACATGGGGGACTTTGAATGCTACACCTCGGATTATATCTCAATCCGATGATGTACCAAAGGAGATGCCGCCACCAAATACATTCCAAATCTCGGCACCGTCGAGCCGTGAAGCGTTATCCCACAAGCTCTCGGCGAGCGCAGCAAAGAGTCTTCGCGCGAAAGCTGGTCTCATTGGTTCAACCCCACTGCTTGGGCGTACCCCATCTCGCACGCCAGCACGAGGCTCAATGGCACCTCCCATTTGGACCCCGCGGAGAGCGGATGCACCAGGCAATCTTACGCCCGCTGCGAAGCGATTGTTGGATAGGACAACATTTGGCACAGCTGCAGCACGTCGAGCCGACGCTATGGAGAAGATATCCGGCTGGGGAGGCGACGGGAGTTCCAAGGAAAAGGATCTGAACCATGTACGATGGACACCAACACCAGTCACACGCAGGGGATGACACTCTGGTTTTACCATCGAACAATACTCACCGCTGTATGTGATCCATCATTTATGTATGCAAGGCTACGGTACTACTAGTATGTCGACACGAATATAGTGCAGAGTTTACAACCTAAATGGTGGAGATTTTCCGACGTTTTGCCCCCGGAGGTGCATCGTCACCATGCTTCGCAGCAGAGGTTGGTGTTGGCGATGGTGCCAATGAGGGTTCACCTTTAAGCTTCTTCTTCACTAGGACACCCTTGAGCGCTTTCTTGACAGACCGTCCTTCCTTCTTGGGAGGGGGCATAGTCACTTTGGTCTGGTCATCGCTGCCAGGTTTAGACGGGGCGGAGGGCTTTGAGACTACGGGAGGCGGGTTGTTGATGGCATTCTCTCTTGCTGCAACAGCTCTGTGAGGAAAGTTAACGTGAAGACGTTGCCATGACTTGCGATCTTTACTTTCTGAAGTCCGAGAGTTCTTCGCCATCCTGAAGCCTGCGTAGCCGTTCTTCCTCGGCTTGCTTCTCTCGTATTGAATCGAGGAACATGATCTCGTCCTCTTCCAGTGCCCGGAATTGGTTGGCTGTATGTGAGCGTCAGAATACGTCAGACAAGGCGACAGCCACGCGGGCGAGGTTACCTAGCTTTGTCTTTTCTTCCCATTCTTCTTGCTTTGCTGCCTGTGAGGTATCTGTGAGCCACCATTGTGTGTCGTCGGGGATCTTACCCTGTTCGCAGCCAATTTCTACGGCAGTCGGAGTCAGCACAGGCAGCGGACTACAATGGTAGGGGGGGCTCACTTCAGCTAAACTTCGGCCGTCAAAAGCATCTTCAGTGGGTTGGGGAGGAGGTTCTTGTCCTAGTCTGAAAAGGATGAGGGAACATGATGAAGTGTGATGTGGACGGTGCCGGCAAACCTTGCGTATGCAGCCTTCCATTGCTCTTCTCTTCGGGATCGGGCAGCCTCGATGTCGGTCTGAGACACGAATCTGGACGCGACACCGGTGACAGAGACGGTTGGGACGCCTTCTTCCATCTGTTGAATGTCCTTGCTCGAGGTCGGAAAAAGCAAACAGACGCCAGCGGATCACCCGGGCCAGTCCTGGAATAGCTCAACACAGCGAGCCCGTTGGAATTGTCAGACTGCCACGCCGCACCGCCAGCTCTGTTCAATATGCCACCCTCCTCGGCCGCTAGCAAGCCGCCGTCCCTCCCGTCCTTGTCCTCCTCGAACATTGCTCATTCACACAGTGTTCATTCTCACAGCTTCACCCCACCCTCCAACACCAGGGCAGTCATCACAGTACCCCGTGCGTGCACGAATATCGTTTACCCGGACGTAGTACTCATTCTCGCATGTCGTAGCTTGGGCTCAGGATGAACCACCGTCTCCCACTGACCAGCCCGATGAGTTCGATAGGCTTGGTCACGGAAGCATCATCAACACCCGACCGTCAGACTTGGCATCAAGTTCTCGGTCTTCCTTTGAGGGGCTCTCTCGCGAGAGTGACAATCGTTCACGATGGTGGACTCTTGTGCGTCCCCGTGAATCCGGAAAACATCACTGGCGGAGAACAGATACGACCGATCACCACCACCCACTGGCAGATGATCGGCAGTCGCAGTCGCAGTACCTCGCCAGCTCCCAAGAGAGACAGTCGGACGAAACACCTGCACCCCGCTTGGCTGTCCCTTCCCCGACTCCTTTCGTCCCTGGTAGGAGCAGAAATCTGGGACGGGATTCCCCTCGGAGAGGCAGGAATGAATCACGGGATGGGAACCGCGGGTATTATGCTCGTATGGGGGAGAAGCAAGACGCTGAGTCTGGTGAAAGGTCAACACTCGGTCGATCAAGGAAGAATCGCTTCAGGGCGTTCATTTTGTCAAACATATACGTGCCTCTGGTGCGCCATTGGCCTCTTCTTTCTCAGCTCGGATCTTGAGGCGACTCCCTCGTAGCTTTTCAGGTTCATAAATGTCACGTTCACAACCTCTGCTTTGGCCGTGGCGATCCGCATCAGACTATGGGAAACGGACTCCAATCTGATGGGGGCAGTTGGAAGCTCGCCGTGAGTAAATGTTTGCCATGCTTCAGCCGAGTCACATTCAACTGTTTGCAGAACGCTTGTGATCATATTTGCGTCGTTGACGCTTGTTCATGTTATGGTTGCCATCTATGTGAGACACACATTTCCAGACACGTCTTCGACGTCTTCTTATTGCCTTTTAGGTGGAGTATTTTAGTCGACCCCTAGGACTATGGCCCACTTCCGGAAAGCTTGCCCACACCCTGCTGGAAGTATGTTTTATTTGTGCCTGGTCTGCAGCTTTGTCGCTCTGCTTTGACAACTACTTTACGTCCCCCATACCATGCGCGCCGGCCAGCAGCATCGCTTGGTACAGCCAATTGCCCCGACCGCCACTGAATTCGGCAGAGGTAGGACAGGTTGGAGCTACCATCTGCGACAGCCAGCTTGCGTTAATTTGTCTCGTCATGGTTGGTCTGATTATGTACTGCACCAACCTCGTCATTAGTCTGTTCAGAATATTCGAAAAGGTCAAGTATCATGCGGGTACTAGAAGGCGTGCATGAGCCTTTTTTTTACTGTACAGTATTAATCACGTCTCCATTGTTTATCGTATCTGTATCATGTATGTACATTCGCTTGCCTTTGACTGAGCACTGGACTGTTCGCACGCGTTGCGCTGCAACCTTGAGCGTAGCGCACGTCCACCAGATGAGCGAACACAATGAACAGCGCAGGTCAAGGTCGCGTCCTCCAAAGATGACAACCAGTGACTATGCTCTTGGCATATGTCTTCTCCAAGTCGTTGTCCTTCTCTGGACCTCATCCAATTTTGTGACCCAGGTAGACACCCCCAGCCATCCAGTTGGGCACCACTGACGACTCTCCAGTATATGTTTACTGGCGGCTATCAGAAGCCCTTCATGTGCGCTCAGGTTTTCCTCAGACTGTTAGCCCTCGCTGACGGAACGGCAGGATAACGTATCTGAGCACGGCTTCCTTCACACTATATCTCTTGCCCTCTTGTCTGCGGAGGGCGCTTGCGGCTACCTTGTCTCACCGGAGGAATACCAGGTGAGCTCATCATAGCGTCCAACATCTCATGAGCTCTTGACGGGAAATCCCCAGCTACCAGCCTTTAGCTCAAGATTTTTCCGGTGAACATGAGCCTCTGGTGTGTTTTACTGCTATCGGCTCAGGCTTTGCCCCTTTGAGTTTCTACAGACCGCTCAGTCGTCCAGCGAGGCTCATGATCGCCTCACGCCACAGGAGACAGCAAAGCTTGCCGCCTATTTCTGTTTCCTCTGGTTCGCTGCCAATTGGACGCTGAACGCCGCACTCGCATACACGAGCGTGGCGAGTGCAACCGTGTTATCCAGTATGAGTGGTAAGGGTTTCATTGTGCTAGTCAGCCAGCGTCTGACAGTCGTGCAGGCATATTTACCCTGGCAGTTGGCCGCATATTTCGCGTAGAGACTTTGACCCTAATAAAGATTGGTGCAGTTTTGACAAGGTATGCGGTGCGGGTATTTGCTTCCATTTCCAAAACTCAATCGAACAAGCTTCGGAGGTGTTGTCCTAGTATCGCTTTCCGATTCATCATCTAGTCCGGTGCCTAAGCCTACTGCTAATGCTCAGCCCGTAAATCTCGCCGCAATTCTGGGAGATATTCTCGCCTTGTTTTCAGCTCTGTTCTATGCTATGTATCTGATATTTTTGAAGGTGCAAATTAGGGAGGAGTCACGGATAGATATGCAACTTTTCTTTGGTTACGTGGGTCTTCACAATATTTTACTATGCTGGCCAGTTGGGCTTCTTTTGCACTGGCTTGGAGTGGAATCTTTGGAGTTTCCAGACACCAAGGAGGCTGTCCTGGCCATTCTTGCCAATGTAAGTCTTCCGACAACATACTTCTGCTTTACAACCACTGATCTCGGCCATAAATATTTTCGGGATGTAATTCTCACCTGGTTGACAGATGTTCATCACGCTGTCGAGTGACTACTTATATGTCATCGCGATGCTCAAGACTACACCACTCGTTGTTACCGTTGGTCTTAGCCTCACTATACCCTTGGCGGTGGTCGGCGACTATTTCCTCGGCAAGCCTGCCACTTTCCAAGTATTGGTAGGGGCCGTGCTTGTCACAGGTGCATTCATCGTGGTCGGGGTGGAGAATTCGAAACCGAGAGAGGGTGATAGTCTGCTAGCTCAGGATCCAGCTGGCGAGAGAATGGGGCAACAAACCCAAGTCCATCTGGATGGGGCGGTTCCACTGGAATCGCAGACAAATGCATTCGTTGGCTAGTTTCGACTTTCTTTGACGTTTCTTGATCACACACATGTACAACAGTTACTCAATAATCCCAGGTATCCCCAGTGCAAATAGTTTGTCCTTCTAGACCCCTGTGCCAGGGATACGAGAAATGATTTTTAGAGATCTCTAGTTACATGCTTCGAATCTCTAGTGACAACACCTAGTAACGATCTTGTACGAAGCAAATATTCCTGATGAGTCGGAGTCTTGGGCAATTCAAGCCCATTCAACATGGTATGTCATTGTCACTCCCGGGCCCGCTGGCGCACTCATTTCTGTCGTAGCCTAGGGAACGTAGGACCCGTATCGGAGCCCATCAGCCTTCTGCAAGACTGTCCAAACGTCGGTTTGCAGTCCAAGAGGATGCGGTGGAAGCAGTGGAAATCGGTGCCGCTGCTAGTGTAGAGGTAAGGATGTCTTGCGCACCTACACGCTCACATATCCATATCTCAATGGTGATATATGATACATGGTTCGCCACGAATCAGGGCCACGACATTCTCGAGTCTTTGAACGCTGCCCCTGTCATCGTGAGCAAGAAGGAGAAGCAACAACTGAAGCACGAGGCCTTCATCGATCGTACGTATGGAGCCCGACAAAAGCTTGGTTAACTACTTTGATCCGGCTCCAGGAATCCAATCATCTACTACCCCTTATTCGAAGACACAAAAACGCCGTTTTAATAGGAAGCAACGTGAACAATTGGGTGGTGGTCTTGGCTCCATCGAAGCGGTCATATCTGCGTTGGAAGAAAAAGAGATATCGTCACCAGTGGAGGCACAGTCGCATGCCGCTACTTCACAACAACGACCGGCGCGAGCAAAAGCGAGGGCTGGACTCATAGGAGAGGGTAAAGGTGTCCCCCTTACCAAGGCTCAGAGGAAACGTGTTTTGTGCGTCCTCAACAGCGATGTATCATCTGGCGCAAATTCAACCCTTCTAGAGAGATGGAAAGGCTCCGGCATCCACTTATTCTAACAAATCCCCGATACGCTGTCAACCCCTTCCAGACCATCCGTACGCATGCGCAAAACACACTGGAAAAGCGCAAACTACCCGTTTAGACGCGTCAATCCATGTCGTGACTTTACATCTGTACACTGGGATGCAATTGCGAGGCAGACCCAGCAATCGGAAATATATTAACAAGCTGTTACATAGGTTGTCACAACAGACAGCAATGGTATCGTATGGGTATGTGTTGTATCGTACTAAAATCCACATCCACATGAGTACAACGCCCATTACTCTCGGAAAAGAATGACGGGAGTTGTCGAGGCTTCTTATGCATCCGGATCGTCCCCAGCCCTGCTCATCCCGGCGCTCCAAACAGTACTACCACTTCCACCAGCACTCCTCTTGCTCCTCTTGCTCCTCCATTCCTCTCCCAGGCTCCTCCTGGGAGCAAGCTCCGTGAAACCACCTGTACCCCCTTTGGCTATTTCGTCGCCAAGGCCACGCTCATGGGCATCCAGGGCGGCGAGGGTATTTTCAGCTTCCGCTTGTTCTAATGCTTCCTGCGTAAGTTCTGCTGTGCCATCTCCAGATATTCCAAGTCCATAACCAGTCTGATTTTGCATGGGGTTTCCGGAGTTCACCGAGGAAGTCTCGGAGTGCCCCGTGGTCGAACGTGATCGGAAGATAGAGAAGCGATGACCTGGCACAGCGGTTGCTGGTGAAGTGGCAGGAGATGAATAACTCTTTTGCAATGGTACGGCAGCAGGAGAGCCGATTGAACTAGCGGGTGAATGTGCGGGGACGTCGATGCCCATTAGTTTCATGGTCGCGTGGAGGCGCTCTCGTTCTCGCCTATCCTCTTCATCTTCAAGCGTCTCTAGTTTGCGAGCACCCGTGACGGACGTAGCGCCAGGTTTGAGTGTCAAGGGACGCAGGTTGTCTGTCTTCTTCTCACTTCCGCCGAACATGTTGAAGCTCTTCCAATCGAAAGACATTGAGCGACGTTGTGTTTTGGTACCGACTGTGTTGGAAGAGTCAAGAGGTGGTGTCGCAGTCGCAGGCGGTTCAGCAGGCGTGGCAGTTACAGGATTAGAAGGTATGCGTCCAAAGATCGCGGACTGAGGCCGTTGCTTCGTAACCGCCGCTCCAGAGTCACGGGTCTCAGAGGTTGCTTTCGGTTGCTTCTCGTAGTCCACAGCAAGGACGTGCTCGAAGCCTTCTTCTGCAATGATCCGGTCGATGATCTTCGAGGCGTACAGAGATAATGCTTTGTTTGCATCCCTCAAGGATTTAACTTCTATGCGCAGCGCTTCTATATCATTCGAGGACGAAAGCTGCTCGTGCGATTCCGAGGTGGAAACCATTCTTGCATCTATGGAACTCTTCTTCCTTCGACCCTTGGCATTAAGAACGGAACGCTCATCGATTGGCTCTCCCAAGAGGTTATCTCGGTTCTCTGCACGGCCTAATTCCGCCGCAAGGTCGAGACCGGGTCCGGTGATAGGGAGGTCTGCTAAGGATTCGCCCCTGGGGGGACGAGCAGGAGAATGTGTTGCAGATCCAGCTCGACGGGCGTGCCGTCCATGGGGACGACGCGGTGAGTCGGGATGACGGCGATCGGGCGAGTGATTGAGCGCATCATCTCCTGCCTCTTCTTCCACTCTATCCAGGGTGCTTCTGGCATTGCTTCTCAAGGAGCCCACGTCATTTTCGTCGGTCATGTAGTCTTCGTCGTCTTCCACGCCCGATGCCGAATTAGGAGCACCACCTACTTGCTTCATGAGGTCGAATTGTCCGCTAAGCGTCTTTTCCCTCAGCAAAATCATATAGCTTTCGTTATCCTCCTGCAACTGATTGTTCACCCTCTTCAAGTCGACGAGCTGTGTCTGCAAAAGTATTAGGGTACTTTGTAGCGACGAATACGAGGTCGAGAGTGTTGACAGCTCGAGGCGAAGAGCGGTCATCTCTGCTGGTTCGCTGTCGGGGTCGTCGAAAGCCTGCACCTGGAGTGGGGTTACTGTGGGCGACTCAGATGAGGCATGAGGTTGCTCCGGAACGATTTCGGGCTCAGTTTCGACAGGACGGATTTGCTCCACCTGCTTGCGGGCATGGGCGAGAGACTGAATGCGGGACTTGAGATGCTGCTCGTTGTCATAAAAGGCTTGACGCTCGGCTTCGAAGGTTGATGTCTGGAAGAGACGTAATGATTAAGTGGGTTATTTATCAGAGGAAAGGATGACGGGGACCTGTTCGTTGTAGCGTCTTTGAAGATCTCTCTTTTCCTTCTCTAGCTCGCGCACTTGGGCCCTCAATTTCTCGGCGACTTCGATGCGAGCAGCCATCTCTTCCTCCGTGCGGGCCTGATCAGCATAGAGGTCACGGAGCCTCGCTTCGGCTGTGGACAAGGAGGACGTCAAGTTGTCATTTTCGTTGGTGAGGGTGGTGATGATCTGGTCTTTATTCTGCAATTGGACCCAGAGCTAGGAGGGGCGGGAAGTGAGAAGGGGGAGAAGATGGATCGACACGAGTACATGCCTGCTCCTTTTGTTCTGTCTCATGCTTGAGAGAGGCAGACAAGACCTCGCGCGATTCGGGGGTTGAGCCCAGCGAGCTAGACGCGGTGCCCTTTATGGAGGTGCGACGGGAGACACCGGCAGTGAGTGCGGGGGCGGGGGCGCGTGTAGGACGGGCGGACGTGGTGGTCCTCGTCGCGGTCGGGGGGGACGTGGGATTACTGTGCGATCTGCGGGAGGGCGGGGGAGTAATGCGGGATGTCATGTAAGCTGGATGGAAAGTGGCCAATGTGTGCAGTTACCCGACGACGACGACGCGGCTATCATGGACATCCACACCGAGTCCCTTCAGAATGCACGTCCTTTTCTCTTCCTCCTCCCCCTCCAGCTCACCCTCTCGCCCAGCTCTTGGCATCCCTCAGACAGCACAGTGCGGGCGCAGTCAGATCCATAGTACTACGTGCGCTGATGGGCTCACCCGTCCACAGCGTCCCCGCTCACCCCGATACCCGCCCTCCCTGCATTCAATCGCGGCGACATGATCGAGATCCAAGGCCCGGCCTCGTCAGGCAAGACCCATTTGCTCTACCACATCCTCTTGCCCTTTCTCGTTCCCGTCACCCCCTCAGCAGACACAGAGATCGCCGCCGTCGTTTACGACACAGACGCCTCCTTCGACATTCAGCGTTTTCGCCACCTTCTCCTCTCACGTATATCCCGTCTGCCGTCCAGCACTCTCGACCCACAGGAAAGCGTCCGGCGGTCTCTCGCACGCTTGCACTTATTTCGTCCGACGTCCCTCATTCAACTCGCCGCCTCGATCGCGAATCTCCCGGCATACCACTCATCCCACATGCCGAACCAAGAGATAGCCGTCCTCGCTATAGACTCGATCAGCACTTTTTACTGGGCTGACCGTTTTTCTGCCGAGCAGTTGCGCAACATTCCCCCTGAAAAAGTCAACAATATCCCCATCGTGCCGCCACTCCGTCACGTCTTGAATGCCATCCAAAGCGTGCGGCGCTCGCATGGCCCACTTACCGTTCTGACAAACTGGGTGCTCAACTCCGCACCATCCCGCTCCGAATCGTTGTACAAGCAGCATCTCCACCCCTTTCCTGTTCTTGAGGATGGCATCGCAGACCTTGGCGCCAAGGGAGTCAACAGTACCGATCATTTTTCCTCATCTCCGTTCCATCTTGCCCACCATATCACCTTGTCATCTCCGCCATCCAACCCATTCCCTGCTGCGCCACTTGACGATGTGCTACTCCATGAAGCACGTCATAAGAACAGGATCATCGACAACAGACAAATGCATTGTTTGACAAGGTCGTCCGGAACTCGGGACACTGCTCGCTTTAGCCTTCAGATCACAGACGGTGATATCCTTGTCCAACCTCAAGAATCGGCTGAACTGACATCATAACACGTTATCCCGTTTCGACCCCATTTCGAGTTGCAGTGAATAACTATAACACATTAGTTTTCACGATTATATGTGCGTAAACGACCACGAGAACTATGGATACTGTATGTAGGGTAATTATGGATGAGTGTATGCAGAAAATAAAGTAACGTGGAACAAATAACTAGACGAGTAAGTTAGTTCCAAATCTTTCAAGTGTCCTAATTGTCCATCTGTTGTTCATCGCAAGGAAGAATAGATATTGTCCAATTGCCCCTGGTAAGCTTCCTCGACCGCTTGCCGCCTAATATTCCCTTTCGTCACGGTCCTGGGAAGTGACTTGGATGGAACTACGATAATCAACTCGGGGGAAGTGATACGCTCGTGGAGATAGCGTCTGTTGTGGAAAGGCCGGGTTTTACGAATAATTTCCCTCTTAAGTTTGGTGTGGTCTATCCCGGAGACAGGTTCAACAAAGAGCGCTGGTGATGGTCTGCCTGTGCCGACAACGATGCAATCCCCAACGAGGTCACCGCAGGTCGCGCGAACGTTGTCTTCAATGGCTCTGAAAGGGTTCACTAATCAACGACCTCAAAATCTTGGAGTGACATTGAACTTACTTGGTGTCGCAACGCAGGCTGTTCTCGCTCTTTATCCAGTCATCATTACGACCGCAAAAGGCGTACAAGCCTGGAGCCGTTTCCTGGAATAAGTCACCGGTGTGAAAATGGCCATCCGGACCCCTCAGCGAGAGATCCGGACAATCGCCAGAGTCGGCCAAGATCACTAGTTCCAGTAGCTGGGTTGATGACTGATGCCCAGAGGTGGCGTCGATGGGAACGAACGCGTATGATGTGTTCGGGATAGCACGAAGCAGTGCAGCGTCCCGACCACTGCCACCTATAGAGAGAAGCATGGCGCCACATTCCGTGTTTCCGAATAGATTCTGTGGAGCGCTCAAAAGGACGTCCTTGTATTCCCAAACTGTGCAGCTTACCTTGAGCTTGAGCCCATTACGGTAAGCAAATTCCTCATCTTCACGATGGAGCTGCAAACCACTGAAGATAATCTCACTGAGACTCCGAAGTTGTTCCAGAAGTTTTGGATGCAAACGGGCATTACGAAGATGGGGGGAAAGGAAGGCAGCAAATTGATTTAAGCGGTTAAGATGACATCGGTGAATCATGTCGACCAATTCCTCAGAGGAAAAGGCGATTTTAGTGGGTTGAATAGTACAGGTTCCGTGTTGCAGGGCACCGATCAGCACTTGGAAGAAGAGAATATCAGGATCATCACGGGAAAGGAGTAGAACTCGTACTCACTGAAGTTTTGGCCAATATGGCACATGCTACCCCTGCAAGAAGAGGATCAGTATCAAAAAAAGATTAATGATCTACAGGACTGACATCCAGGTAGTGACATCTCGGCGCTGCGGATCGCGAGGAGCACAGACAAACTTGGCCTTGGTCACCATTGTGCTTAACCATCGTTGGCTACAAGGTACGAGTTTGGGACTGCCTGATGTAGACCCACTTGTGTGGAATACGAAGACCGTCTGATCCCCATTCTTCGGGGAGAGGGGCGGCAATTCTTGCAAACAAGGTTCCATTTTATCCTTTTCGATTGCGAGAAAAGCTGGTAAAGGAAAGTTTAGTGTCGTGTGGGCGAACTCGGGGGCGTATATCAGAGCACGGGCATTCTGTTTGCGGAGGAGCTCGAGGACAACATCAGGATTCGGAAGTCGTATGCTGAACAATTGAGGGATATAGCCGGCTCTTGAGATGCCATATATATGGAGAACGTCCTGGTAGGTCATCCCACCAAGCCTACATGGGGTCAGAAAGTCAATGTAGGCGTGGATGATTAGGACTCACCAAAGGCCGATGACCGAGTTGTCTATAATGCCAACGGACTTGAACATCCTACGGTAGTAGCGTGCCGTGTATTCGACATCTTGCTTGAACTGTCGATATGATATGGAAAGCCAATCATGTACCTGACCGGTGGTGGGATCTGATCGTGGAACCATAAAGGCCGGAGCGGAGGGATAGAGCGTCGAACTCTGGTCGAGGATAGTGAGGTGGGATGAATGCATGAGAGGGGGAACTGAGTGAGGGTACAGGAGGGACGAGGAGTCGAGGCTTTATATGCATGCTGTACACGGACCCAAGACTGGAGTCATAGCGCTCCGATACGGAGCTAGTGACAAATGAGGGTTAAAGGAAGAGGTTGTTAGGCCATCGTCGAGGTCGAATAGCCTCCGTCGCGGTGATAGGGCCGACGTTGAAACATGTCGCAGGCACTGCAGTGTTGCTGCAAAGTTAGATCTGTGACACCAGGGCAACTTGACGCCGTAAATGGCTAGACGGGAACTGACTGGATCGGAAGAACAAGATTAGACAACGCAACTTTGTGAGAATGATTCAAGCGGCGTCCGCACCACGGAAGTGAAAGATGACTCGACCGGGTAGGCACCGCTCTGAACGTTAACAGGCAGTGGCTCGCCATTCCTGCAGAATGAATGCAACTTGTCAGTGCCTTGGCCCGTACAAAGTCACCCTCCGTTTGTGGCGGAACTTTACACCCACCCGCGCTCACATGCAGGCTATATGTTGGGAAATTATTGCGCGTCTATCAGACGGATGGGACCAACGTACCATTCTCTGCACCGCCGACCACAGCCCCCCTCAATTGTCTGTGGCTTCAGACACGACGCCGAACGCCGAAGCTTGGCTTGATAACCGGCGGCTTGTTCTCGCCGCTGGCTTACGAATTATGTTGGCCTGTGCGCTTGAACGTGATCATTGACACGGACCGTCCACGTTCCAGCACGATACGGTCCTGGGTCGTCGTTATGAACCTGTGGTCTGCCTGCGGGAAGTAGCCACTAGCATAACTTACTGGACACGGGATACAAAGACCAAGAAATATTACAGCAACTTGCTGTGTCTCTGTGAAGTTCCTGGCATTCATTTCACGTACATGATGGACGCGAGCTTGATCGCCCAGCTCAGCTGCATGGCTGTCCAAGTTCCTGAGCCAAGTCGACCCGTGGAAATTCACCGCCGGCTGTCCCCGGCGCAAACTTGAAGTTGGTCCAGTGCATCGTGCGCTCGTTTCAGTATTTCCCTACAACTGCTTAGCAGGTACCTTCGTTCATTTCAACAATCCCAGCTTACGCGACTTCTCATTTTCTTCCCTTCAGGTTCATCAGACCACCGTGGTGGACGTGACAGCCTCACACATTCTGGCTGCCCATGCTAAGGGGAGTGGGCCGTATCCACAGCCAGCACCACGCCAAGCAAGGCCTGCTCGTCCCCCGAAAGCGCCGCGAGCGTCCTATACACTATCTCCATTCGTCATGCGCGCCGTCAGGCCTGCAGGCACTCGCACTCAGCAAACACCACACGCAGCACATCCCACAAGGCACTCCCTTTGCCCACGTTTTCCAAGGGTCCCCCCTGACGTGTTCGGAAACAATGCCATTGCCCGCGCTTTCGCACGCTCCGCGCTCATGCGGTCCAGCCGCGCACCACGGTCAGTTGCCTTCCGGGATAATACACGCCATCGATGCCTTTTCGTCTGGGGCGACAGAGGAAATCACGACTATCCTGTCGGATATCAACGCCTCCCCAAAGTTGCGCCGGTACATCCGCCAGAGGGAGTCTGCCCGGCGTCTGGCACAGTTTCTAGCATCTACTTCCCGGCCGTCGCGAGCACACTCTGTAATGATTCTTGCACACGCACTAGGCTGTCGTTTCAAACCGAACCATTTCGAAACTGTCGTCCATCAGCTCTCCCTGAAGGAGTACTGGTCTTTAGTCCCCCCTTTGGTGTCCCTCGCAAAGGATCAATGTGGCAAGACGACAGCCCGTCTTCTCAATTGGAAAATAAGAGCATTCATAGAGTGCCATCGCTTTGGTCGTTTAGATCACGTGCTCGCAGAATTTGCCTCGGAAAATGTTCAACCCACTCGAAGAACGTTTCACCTTCTCATTTCTGGACACCTTCGCAACCAGGACTTGCATTCTGCCAAGAGCTCTTTGTGGTTGATGGAGCAAGCTGGTTTTCCCGTCGATGCCACCACTCACGCGCTCATTGTTACCGCATATCGATCCTTAGGCTTGGACCCTCAGGTCCACGCACGAGCGTTCGAGGCCTTGCGTCATGTCGATCTTCGGACATCCACTCGAATGCTCAACAGCATTATTCAACATTTCCTGGACGTTGGCGACGAACCCACTGCCGCGGAACATATCAACCGAATGATGGCCCCTGTGACTTCCAAAAGGGAAACCGTCTATCAACCAGGAGGTACTACCACAGAGGCCGACGGCGTCGTGTCCTCCCTCATCGATACTTTTCCCTCTTCATCCAGAAGCACACCCGTGGTCCACCCGGATGCGGCTACGTTCACCATCTTGATCAATTATTTGAACAGCCAGCGACAGTTCCATCGAGTCCACAAAGTATTGAATCGCATGGTCGAAATCGGTGTCAAACTCGATTCCGGTGTGGTAGCTGCTCTTATTCATACCTACTGTCTCAGCGGTCGTGATGACATGGCCATGAGCTTGTTGGCTGCGATGCTCGAATCGGACGTGGACGCCCAGAGTGTACTCGCTCTTCTCCGCGTGAAAAGCATACCCCAACTCCCTATCGACGTAAAGGGCATTGGTTTGACCGTACATGTCTTCAATGCTGTCCTGCCCCGAGTCATGGAGATCCGCGGACTCAGTGGCGCAAGGTTCATCATTCGCATCATGCGGTCCAACGGCATTCAATCAAATGCGGCCACCATCGAAGTGTTTCTCAACTACCTCGGCCGTATGGAACACATCGAAACGTGCCGGCTGACCCAGGTTCTGCGCAGCATGTCACGAAAGGTTCATGGTCCGACTATTCGACATCTCAATATCATCCTTCGTAATGCACTGCGCCGAGAGAAGCATAGGGTTCATGGTAGCGGATGGGATACTACTGCCGCGAAATTTTCGTCGACCAGGCAGTGTGCGGTTACGTTCCCAGAGAATCATAACATCCTCAATTCCGAAGACTTTGATCCCAGCGGTAGCCATCATCATCATCCGCACGATGATTCCTGTATTCGGTCTACCACTCTCGCTCTCTCCCGCAAGGGAGTCAAGAGTGATCGTGCTACCTTCATGATGTGGCTCAAGCACGAAGCTATCGCCGACCCCACACTCGGGACCGCGAAATCTGTATTTCGCCACATGGTGGACAAGGGCATGCATCCAAATCGTCATCACTACACCTCTCTTATGGACGGTTTCATGCGGGCCGGAGACATGCAGGCCGCTGAACAGGTCATGCGATCCGCCAAGGCGGCGGGTTTTGAGCCAGATGTAGTGATGTGGACGGTGCTTATATCAGGCCACGCACGCAAGGGAGAACCTGGGTTAGCAATGAGGACTTTCCGGACGATGGTCGCTGCTGGCATCCCGCCTGACGTACCAGCCATTGATGCTCTTGCCCATGCGTACTTCGCTGTTGGAGCATATTCGGTAGCCAGAAAAGTCTTGCTTGAGCTGTGGCCTCAAGTGAAGCCGTTTCCGAGCAAACTCAAAAATGCACCTCTCAAGCAACTAGCGCGCATATTTCGTCAACCAGAGAAGCCAGGCGTGGCTTGGAAGGAGTCCTTGACCCCGCAGGAGCAACGCTCCTTCAACCGGAAGCTTCATCAGGTTTTGCAGGAGTGGATGCAAACATAGCACCTCTATCATCCCTTGGTTGTGCGACAGGCCCGTTGATGGATTTTTCTCACTGTAACTCGAGGTGTAGCGTTGGGATAATGCATATATGATTCCATGAGAAAAGGAATGAACTACATCCTTACAAACCAAGTAGTACAAGTCGATAAGAACGTCCTACCGCATGTGCGCAAATTTCTGGTCCAACAGCCGCAAGGCTTCCCTAACACCGTCAGCATTGACCTCTCTCACCCTCCGTCGCCCACATTCAATGAGCACGTGCTGCGGAACTAGCTGTGGCGGAGATTCTCGCTGCCTCTGCTGTTGACGGAAATGCTCGTGAGGGTCCGTAAGTAATACCGACTGGTCTGCACTCTCAACAGTTGGCTCGTGATGGGAGAGCCGTGCTTTGTGATCCGGTGTGACGGATCCCAGTGCGGGTGATACGACGACGCGAGATCCAGTGCACTTTGATCTGCGCGCAACTACTTCTGCCAGTAATGTCAGGTCCGCGAAAGCAACATTGGGATGTGACTTGAGCTGACGCCATGCGTCATCCGTTGGTATAGTTTCAGGCCCGCGTGGGGGGGTTGTGGAGGAAATGAGGGGTGCAATACCACACGATCCACATTTACTGATGTCGCCGCAGCAGCCA
Source organism: Rubroboletus satanas (assembly GCA_038090635.1). NCBI lineage: Eukaryota > Fungi > Basidiomycota > Agaricomycetes > Boletales > Boletaceae > Rubroboletus > Rubroboletus satanas. Next base: position 26,896 of record JBBPNB010000086.1, read on the forward strand.
CCGACCAAAATTTTGTCTGTTTGGTTAGTTCTTTTGGGACAATCGATGCAAGGCAGGGTGGAGTTCACTGTGTGACCGATGGCCTGGCAGAATGCCTTGCCGAAATTGTCGTCGGCGCAAGCCATGCAATTTTCGGGGTCACCCGAACACTTGGAAGCTGAAGACGAAGAGGTTGTGGCTATGGGTGTGACTGGGAAGATAGGGTTTGCCCTCGAAGTACCCGTCCTACGGCGAATAGGAACGGGCGCCTGGAAGGCTGGCAAATTGTCCAGTATACTGATGCTTGGAGTCGCAGGAGTGTTAAGCTGCATGGATTGGTTCGATGATGCGATTGACTGCTGGTCGGGGTTCTCACTTTGGAGAGGAAGTTGAGGGAGCGAGTTGTTGCTGTTATTGGTTGCCTGGTGGACAGTTACTGTTCTGCATAAACAAGGTGCATCTGGGGTGCACAAGATGCAGGCGTAGGGGTCGACGGGATCTTGGCCGTCCAAAGTACTAGTCGTCTCATTCGCTGTCGTGAATGAAAGGAGATTGTTGATTGGCGAAGGTGTGGGAAAAGTTGAACGTCGAGAGCGACTCTCGTGTTTTCCAGGAGAAAAGGCCCCAGCCGGAGCGGTGTCATCGGGAGAAGACACCAAAGAAGACGATGACAATGGGAAAGACGGAAGGAGAGCAGGGGGGAGAGCCTCTTGCTTGTCTTCATCGACCCTGGCCCGCTTTCGCCCGGAGTCGTCTGCCGGAGGAAGACTGGGGGAGGACGTAGATGTGTCGTCGTACGCCCGCTTCTTGTCCTTGTCCTTGTCCTTGTAGAGAAGTTCCTCGCGTTCCTGCTCCATTCGAGCGATTTTCTCCCGGAGTATCTGATTCTCTTTGCGGAGCTCCTCGTTCTCTTCCTTCATCCTCTTGGCGATGTTCTGCAAAGCGACATTGCGCTCGATTTCCCCCTGCTCGTACGAATGCAAACGGGCCTGAAGCTCAGCTAGTTGTGTTTGCTTGCGTTCACGAAAAGCGCGTTGGGCGGCTCTGTAGGAGCCACGTTAGCCCCGGTCGGAATATAGGAAGCGGAGAGGGTCTTGCCTATTCTGCACACGTCTGCTGCCAGATGGTTCCTCGTCCTGTGGGGGAAAATGAGATCATGAGCGAGCATTGGATACGGTAGGACGGACGATATCATCTTTGAGGACAGTTGGGTTGGTATAGGTCTCCTTTTTCGGCTTTCGGCCGGGCTTGGGTTTGGCGGGAATGACCCATTCTTTTGAGGCTGTGGTGGTCGAGCGAGATGAATTACACAACCATGGCAAAGGTTTCAAAAAATATATATACGTGCCTTGTGCCCAGAGGGTGGAGGTGGTGGAGGCTGTCTGTGAGGCGGGAGACAGCTCGACGGGGGACATGACGGTGGGCCGATTAGATCACACCAAAGTTGATAGCCAAGGACACGTAACACAGCCACCCATGCTATGTACTCCAACTTTTATTCGACGACCTCCTCCTCGATCTGTTCAATCACCTCGTCAATCCATTCCTCAATCTCCTCCTTTGTCTCCTCGTCTCCTCCCTGCTCCACTCCCTGCTCCCTGCCCCGTTTCTCGTCCGCAATATCGCGCTTGCAACGTGCCCGCCATGCATTCCATTCGTCAACCAGCCGCTTGCGATGTGCAATCAGCTCGGCGCTGATGTTGCTTTCCTCCGCCGCATCCTCTTCGTCAAACGTGCGACTGTACTCCTTCAGGTTTCGACGGATTTGTCGTTGCTGCTCCCTCGTCAGCAACGTGCGTGGGCGAGGTCGCCATATGAATTGCTTGAACCGATCTATGATATGCTTCTCGAGCTCTTGCCCGCGGAAGTCCCAGATCGCGTATCCGTTCTCAAGCTTAATCTCCAGTCAGAAATCATCAGCACTCGTTTACCGTAATTCATACCGTATGCCTCCATGCACTTGCACTTGTCGCCAGGTACCTCCCGCTCGGATCCCACTCTACATCTGTAACTCCATAGTGATCCGCTGAGCCGAGCTGCTGGATACCGGTACCCCACTCCGCCGTCTGGCCTTCTCTGCGTTCTTCGCTGTTAAAATCGAGGTCCCAGAACTCAAGCTCAGACTTAGTAGATGACCCTACAGTGGCAAGGACCACATGTCGTCCTCGCGGTGACCACCGAATGGTGTTGCTAGTACGAGACGCGAGCGTGCCTAACATAGCACATTAGCAACGTCAAAGACTACACAACACCATGAAGCATACGTAGAAGCCTAAAATCGTTCTTGGTTCGGTCGAGTTGATAAAAACTAATGTCAGTTTTGATAGTGATACCCGGACCCGGGTTGCCGAGATTCGGGTCGCTACTCGAAACGATAGCAAATCGCTCGCCTTTAGGTTCCCATGAGAAGTCCGTTCCAGTGTCTAGATGCCCAATCAGCATAAGTGAACGTCCAGAGAAAGTGAGACAACCTTTGAGCTCCACTACCTCCACTGGAAAGTCTTTTTCACGGACTCGAAATATTTCAAGGTTACAAAATATTGACTTCTTCGTTTTCGTGTGACGATCGACTTTAACACACAGGAAGTCGCCATGATTTTGCCAGTAAAGCTTACACTGACAAAGGTCCATCAAATATCAATCTTCCAATAAGGCAACACACCAACCTCTGTGACATTGAATAGATTCTTTTGACGCAGAATCTGTCTGCTGGGAAACTCCAGAAGGGTGACCCTCGCAGGTTGATTAGCCACTTCAGGTGTCCAGTATGCAAGCATATTCTCCCGAATTTTCTTCGACGGTTTGTCTGCTCTGGTTGCCTTCTCACTATCGTCCCTATCCTTGTCGCCGTGAGGACACCATTCAAAGTCAACAACACCCTCGATCTTCAAGCTCTTTTTATCGTGGAGACCCATACTAGGGAGCTCATACACGCTGATTTGTTGACCAGGTGTCACTCGCGCGACATACTTATCGTCGGCGCTCCATTTGAACGCGGGCCATTGCATCTGTTTTTTCACCGGAGGGTCTTCGCTTTCAAAAAGAGATGTAGGGAAAGTCCGAAGTAGGTGGCCCGATTTGACATCCCAGACAGCAATGCTGTTGCCTTCGTCTTCCGGCGAAAAGTACTCGGGACCTTGAGGGAGAGTTGGAGACACAGTAATAGGATCATGCGACCAAGTAACGAGATAATTTTCGCAAGGGGAAAAATCGATCAACTTGACAAAAGGGTGAGCGAATCGTTGCTGGGGCTCCCAAGAAGGACCGCCCCAAAGGCGGACACCCTGGCGGAAGAGAGTTGCAAAGTATGTGCCGAGAGGAGACCATGAAGCATAGAGCTCGGTCCAATTCTGGGAAACGCGTCAAGGATGTCGAGTGTTACAACTGAGAGGCAAACCTTTTTCGAATACGCAACTTCACACTGAGATGGTTTCCCATGCCAATGTATCTCTACATCATCACCGCGGTAGGTGACATACTGATCACGCCCTTGCGGATCGGCGAGCCAAGCCCGAAGATGCTCCTACGCGAAAGATCAATGCAGAAACAGAAACGACCATCATCCTCGAACCTTTGGATGAAATTCTTCTATCTTCGGTTCAACATATGCTTCGTCCATGTTCGCATATTGTTCTATATCGACAAACCGATTGACAAGGAAGGTATGCTTTGAGTCGAAAGGATGACCATGCATGGCACTGATTGCGAATGCTGCTGTATCTGCGCTCCCTGCATCGACGAATATGTAACTGGAGAATAGTCGATTAGCGATGCTACCGATCCGAAAAACGGTATTGACATACCCTTTGCTCTTCCCTGAAGCACTGTCCCAGGGGACAAAGATGTTTTCAGGTTTCAGAGTAGCACCCTTTTTGGTGAACTCTTTGGAAATTTTTGCGAGAAGTTTGTCAAGTTTTGATTTGTCAATCACCGGCACACCATCTACGACGATTACATTGTCCAAGCCATCATCGAGGGCGACGTGATATCTGGCAGTAATGATGAACATTACAGCATACGCGTCAAGGGGCTGCCTACTTTGCCTCGATGTCTGTGAAATCGAGTTCGTCGTCTAGATTGAGATGGGACTCGGGAGTACCGTTTGGGATGGCCATCTTGTATGAGGAAGAAGTTTTGAGCTGAGTGCGCGGTCGAATCAGAGTATGGGAAAAACTAATTTGTTTCTCGTGGATAAGATGATAAATTATGGTTATCACTACTGGGGTTAGGGTTGATACAGAGTCAGGCACATAACTTGAACGAATGTGCCAGCCCCAGGCAAGTTAAAGCCACCAAGTTCTCATCGCTGTTTATAGCGTGAATCATGATGGGACCAATCTCGGTTCCCACCTATCCCTATCCTCCGGAACGTCTTTGGGTAACTCTCTTCTGAAGCTGCTCTCCCTCCTCAGCGTACATTAGTTCAAAGGTGTGTGCCTTCTAAATGACAGCGCTAATCAGCGCCGTGCAAGCCACTCTTTCTTATCATCGTTGAACACGGCACGTGCGTTCTTGTTTAAAACTGCGCAGTAGTGTTCCCTGTGGTGTCTTGACTCGAGCCCTCTGCTCTCCAGTTTGGCCTTTCTGTGCTGTCTCATGTCGAGCGGAAAAGATGTCGGCTCCTCGGAGGGGGACCAGACCAGTCGCCCTCGGAACATCTCTGTCGACGCTTATGAAACGAATCTCAAAGCAACCGCCCATAAACTCAATGAAAAGGAGTCGCTCAGCACTTGGGTTACTATCATTGCATCTGGTTTTGGTTTGATTAGTGATGGGTGTAACTTTTTGTTCCATGCCCGTGTAGAAACCAGTTGAATAGTCGTGTTTCAGATCAGAACAACTTAATGACCATGTCAAATGTAGGTCATCTTTCATCTACTCGTCGTCAGTTCTTGAGTGTCCCCTCTAGGTCGTCTTCAAGACACTTTACCCTGAAGATTATACATCAAACGTCTCTACCCAAGTGTCAAATGCTCTTCTTGTTGGTCAGTAGATGCGAACGACTGCCGTCATCAAAACGATCTGACCCGGATCTGAATCAGGCGCTATTGTAGGGCAACTTGTTGTTGGCCTGGTTTGTGACAAGATGGGCCGCAAGGTTGCCCTTGTGGGCACCACCTTACTCATCGTTCTTGGTGCCACTCTTGGAACTGCTGCTCATGGAGCTCACGGAAGTGCACTTGGGCTCTTTTGGTTCCTGACGGTTGCGCGAGGAATTACCGGCGTAGTAAGCCACTCGCACTTCTACACTTCTCTCTGCCATTGATTTTCGCAGGGTGTCGGTGGAGAATACCCCGCCTCGTCGACGAGCGCGAGTGAAGCAGCGAACGAGAAATCTATCCAGGATCGCGGGCCAGGTACTCCCCGTCCACTCCCCATCTTCCTATCTTAACTTTTTTTTTTTTGCAGTCTTCATCATGGTCACGAATTTCGTTCTTTCTGTAACTCCCTGCGTCCCTTTCTTGGAGGCTTTTACGAATCACTAACATACCTCTGAATCAGTTCGGTGGCCCATTGGCCGTTTCCGTGTTCTTGATCGTGCTCTCCGCGGCTGGGGAACAGCATCTTCAGACTGTGTGGCGCGTTTGCTTTGGATTTGGAATCTTGTTGCCTTTATCCGTGCTCGTATTTCGTTTGCGGATGTTGAGCTCCAAACTTTATCGAAAGAGTGCCATCAAGCGTAATGGACATTTTGATCTTGAACGACACCACCATTGATCCTTTGGCAGGTCGTGTTCCCTACTGGCTGGTAGTTAAATGTTATTGGCGTGCCCTCATTGGTACCTGCGGAGCATGGTGCGAACTCAAACCCAAATGACCAGGCAACATCTGACCTTTTAACAGGTTCCTTTATGACTTTGTAAGCATCAGCTTTTCAGCTTCTTGAGGTCTTCAACAGCGTGTACCACCATTAGGTTACGTTCCCGAATGGTGTGTTCTCCGGGACAATCATTCCAGTGTAATCCACAACAGTGATATCAAGAAGACTGCCGAATGGCAGCTTTTACTGGGAGCGATATCCTTGCCTGGTGTCTTTGTCGGTGCCTGGCTCTGCAACCGGCTAGGTAGAAGAAATACTGTAGGTGTTAGAGCCCAAGTTCTGTGTAATGACTCAACCATCTCTCTAGATGATGTTGGGATTTTCCGGCTATTTAGTGTTTGTAAGTTTCCTGTTTCCCCAGCCTGCTACATGTAACCAATCAGTCGTCTCTTAGGGTCTCATCATCGGCCTTGCGTACAATAAAATCACGACCATTATACCTCTTTTTGTGCTTTTGTGAGTTAGTAGAATCAACTTACGGAGATTTGCTAAACGGGGTCATTTTCAGCTATGGGTTGATGCAATCGTTCGGCAACATGGTACGTGGCATTCGGACTTCTGTTCATGTACTCATGCGAGTGTAGGGACCAGGTGATATGTTGGGTCTGACGAGTTCTGAGTGAGTGCGCTCTTTGTTTTACTTCGAGCTCAACGACCTTTGCGCAGATCGTATGCGACCCCCGTGCGGTATGTCACTACATGCATGTTCGGTTGCTGAGATTTTAAACTAGTTGTTAGTGGGACATGTTACGGCCTTTCTGCAGCCATCGGGAAGACCGGTGCTGCAGTTGGCACCCAAGCTTTCACACCCATCCAGAATAACCTCGGAAAACGGTATGAGTAATGTTTATCTTACTTGCACGGACACTAGCTGATGCAGCCTGTGAAGCTGGACTTTCATTATCGCTGCTATCTGCGGTGTCACTGGAGTGACAGTGACGTACTTCTTCGTGCCTGATATGACGGGGGTCGACCTCGCGGACGAGGATGCTAAATTCTTGAGATACCTTACAGAGAATGGTTGGGAGGGTGAGATTGGAGAGGATGACGACAAGGGGCTGATCGTCGCGTCGTACGGGGGTGAGGAGGCGATGGAAGAAAAGATTTGATGAAAGGATGGATGAACGAACGACTCATGGGTTTATTTGGCTAACTAGTAGTTTCACCGTCTTGGTCACGTGCAGGCTTGGCACCGCATTTCAGTTGTTTTCGCGTTGCAAGCTCCAAGTTCTACTCTGAATGTCGGTGCAGGTCTTTCGGTGTACTGCAGCGCGTCGTTCACTATGTAGTTCGCGCCTGCTGGCTCGTCGCACCAGAGTTTACTACACGCAGTCCGCTCTTTCCTCCGTCGCTGGCCGTAGGCAAGATTCCGAAGCTTCCACCTCCGCCGGTCCAATTGGAAGGACGCGAACAGCTACGTGGAGTGATTCTCACCATGCAGTCGCGAATACCAGAAATTCACTGGACCCGACTCGGCTTGATCGTTACCTGGCATCCATCAGAGCAGCTGACTTGGAGCCGACCTTGGATGACGTCGAACGATATAAACCGGAGGGCTTCTCGCAGCCAGACTCGTCACGCTATGCCACGGAATACACGAACTTGCTGGAGACGCTTTGTCGATCTTTCAGCAAGGATCAACTCCGCCGTTTTACAGAGCTCTACAAGCTCGATCCGATATGGACCCGCTCATCACGTCGAAAGACTGAATATGCAGAGTCAATAATAGAGAAGGCATGGGGTTGGCCATCTGTGAAAGAGATAGAGAGAAAGCGGCGGGATACGACTGAAGTACTTGTAAAGTGTCAGTCTCATCCCTTTACATACGGTATCCACTTCAGCGAACTATGTTACAGCATTCACCGTCACACCCAGCCAACTGTTTTTAATAATGGGAAAAGGTGCGAGAAATGAGTTTTCCGCGATACTGTATTCACGTTTCCCGAACAGATGGGGCCGATCTACTGCAGTTGTCGATGCAGTATAACGTGCATATATCCTTGACGTTCAGCCCACTCGCTCTACGCGTTGAAGGCTTACGAGGGTCTCTGAAGGGATTGACCGAATATATCAGCTCGTTAAAGAAGGTACAATTCCTACTCTTACATATTTACGCATCCTTCAAACCCTTTCTTCCTAGGGTATCATTGACGAGATATTTGAACTTCCAACTAGTCATCCCATCCGACCAGATCTGTTGCAACGCATATCTCGGTTATCTGGTGCGTATGTTGAGAATCATGGTAACAGAGGCAAAGTATGCATTCGCAACCAAAAGTTTATGAACCCTTACTCATCGTCACACAGGTCCGCATATGTGCCAAAGATCTCAGCGACATTACCGCCGCCGAACGGTTAGCGCTCCGCGCTTCACTGGAGGTCAGTGTCTTTTCTAGCAGCGACATGGATTTGGTTTACATCAGGCTTCTAGGTTGGAACACAAGCGCGCACCGTTTGTTATGATCCACCCAGCAAGACAAGGGACTCTCCTATTGAAATCTCTGAGCCACATAGGTATTCTATATATCCATTCGCCACTCCTTGCTCCTTCCCATGGACGATGCATTCCGGTGGTGCATTCCGACTGCGCCGAGTCGCGGATTGGTTGGGTGTCGACTCTTACGAAGATATAGCATTCACCGGTGGCCTGACTCGTAATCCACACCGTCTGCTAAACCTCAATCAGTAAGTATGTTGCGGAGCGGCCACTAGCACAGCTAATTACGCTCTAGGAGTGGAGAGGAGCTCAGCCAACTCATCTGTCCAACCATGCCCGAAAGTGCCTCGTTTGGTCAGAGAATTATAACGGCTTCGTATGCTTACTCTTTGGTCCCCAGATGGGTACTAAAAGGATTTCCAGACTCGGCCATATACTAATATCATCAGGCAATAATCCACAACGAGCCACAATATTTCCTCCACTAAGAGGTACCTTGTCTCTTCCGGACATCCTCGAATGGGTTGAAACCTCCAGACCACCATTGACTTTTGTTCCAAGGTCCGTATCACTGGGTTTCATCTGAGTTGCTAACGTTCTCATTTATGCAGTGTTCCACCTCCTATGATGACGGTCACCGTTGGTAAACGAAGAGTTTTACGCCGATTGGTTTACAGGACATTGCCGCGGATAGCTGGCCAAGTTCCAAAACTACCCCAGCAGGTTTTGAAGTTCGAAATCGAGCTTTCTGGTCCTTCATCCATCAGCACTCGAGCAATGCAAGATCTTGAAAACGCGTCGAAGCTCAAGGATATGTCATTGCCCGACAAGTCGAATTCGAGCGCAGACCCCCTCTTATTTCAAGGAAGTGTTTCTCAGCCTGGTAGCACACCCGAAGCATTGAACAACGTGTCGGAGTCGAGCTGTCAAGTGGGTATGGAAACGTACGTCAACCTAATGTTGCCAGACCGGTCAGTATACTATTTATGGATGGTTCACCTCCTGACGTCTTGCCATTCAGCCCAATGGATGTGCAACTTTGTATCTTCGACTGGGATGGTATAACTTTGACGCAGCAACCACAAGTCCTTCGGGAGCACGCCGACAAGCTTCGTGATTTGTACGTCAACTCCCCGTCACCGAAGTTGAAATACTGAGCGTTCTCATAGCTTGACTAATATGGCCCAACTGCCACAACCCGATCCACCAGCGACATTCAGCTACGAAGGAAGGGCATATTACCTCCATGATAGCTTGAGTTTGAGGCAAAGTAACAACCCGATCTTATTATCATCTGTCCCAAGCGATTGCCATGCGGATAATTTGGTGGAGGTCTGTAGTGAGAGCGTTGTAGATCTTCAGAGTACCCAGAAAACGGAACTCTGCCAGGTCAGTTCTCCGTTTGCCCATAGCTCGTATGCTCAACTACTCTTAGGTGAAATTTGATAGTGCTATTGAGGGACAGAGTTGGAAGCGTTTCCTCGCAGCATGCGATCAACTTAGCGTAGCGTCCTTAGAATCGCGAAACAAGAAGGATAAACCAGAAACAGCCTACCTAGACAAATGATATTTCGCCCTTTTGGGGCTCAGAACAAGTCATGTTGTGCAATGCAATAAACAAAGACAAGGGGCTTGCCATGAGTCTTCGAGAGCAAGAAAAAAAGGACTCGGGTTCTAGCTATCTACGTCCACCGCCTTTTCTTTTCGCCTTTTCACTGCGCTTTTTAGCTCGTACCTAAGAAGTGGCGTAAGATTTTCAAGTCTGGAATTGGTCGCGGCGGGTCCGCACCTCTTTTCTCATCCTGGCATCTACCATGGTGTAACGACCTTTGACACCTTTTGGTCGTCCTTTAATGCCTCTGTGAGCACCCTTTGCGACTATCACCTTAACCTCTTTCTTCTTGCCCTTTGCAGTGCCTTTCCGCACGAGCTTCTCGATCTGCTGAGCTTTTTCCCGTTCAGACATGTCCGCTGTTGCGTTTACGCCTTCAGCCTTCTTCATAGCCTTTTCAAGGCGTTGGGCGGCTCGCAATTTCTTCCGGCCCTTGGCTTCTGCGATTTTCTTGATCGGGCGTGAGTCAAGTGCACGCTGACGTGTCCTCAAGATAGCAACCGCCTCCTTCGTGACAGGGATATTGGGCTTGTAATGCTTCGCCTCGTCGTCGAGGAACCAGGAAGGGAGGCTATCCTTGGCGTTGAGCGAATAGCGATTGAATCCATCATTCAGGAGCGTCATTTTGGTGGTTTTGCGGTTGACCAACTGCTGTGCGAGAGTGACCGCTTCAGCAGTCGTGAGACCATATTCTATGGAATGGATCAGTTTTGGTCTATCTCGAAGTCCAAAGTCGCACTCTGTATGTGAGCCTGCTTTGCATGATCCGCATTTTCGTCCTCAACATTCCACATGTTGGCGTCATCCCGAGATCCAGCAGGGACAATCTCGAAATCACTCGCCTCGGACTTGTCATTGTCAGAAATGAGACGGGACAACAGGTGGTGATATACCTTGTCTCCCTGGGTTTCCTGTTGGCTTTCACTTGAGTTCGAAATCATGTCTATGTCGGCATGCTCGTCATCTTCATTTGGTTCCGCCACATCTTTGAATATGTCTTGGCTAAACCAGACTTGCGCAGCCCGGGAGGGTGGTTGAACGTCGGTGTGTTTCCTGAGGGCTAGATTAGGTCGTTTTCGTTTCTGGCCCGGAATGGGTTGGGGTTCGTCATAATCGCTCTCATCTGAAGAAGCGTCACCAAGTTGCTTGGCTGCCACCATCTCCTCCCAGCCGCCGTCTTCGCTACTGTCATCACCACTCTCGACGTCGCTCTCGCCTCTCAGGCCGCTCCATTCATCGAATTGACCTTTTTTCTTCCTCGCCTCTACCACCCGGTACTTCGCGTCCCTTTCCTTCACCTTCTCTCGATAAGCATCATACATGGCATCGAGGTCAGCTTCGAGCACGGAGACTCTTCTTTCCCTTTCTTCTTCGGAACCAATAATTTCTTCGCCGCTTCCTTCCACTTCTTCGACCTCCTCCTCGTCGTCATCGGATGGCATCTCGTCGCCCGAGGCAAGCTTGCTGATGCCACCCCTTTTCCGAAGTCCCCTCTGCGTATCAACAAGGTCAAAGATGTCATCTTGACCCACATTCAGTGAGGCATCATTTTGTTCAAGACCGATATCCAGAGGAGCTGTCATCTGCAGCTGCAGTCGTTGAATAGTTTTCGCTTTGATTTCGTTGGCCCTTCTCCTCGAGCGTTTTGCTTTCGCTGCCGCCTCTGCATTCCGTCTCTCAAGCTGACGTAGACAGTCACTCAGAGGAATACTGGACAGAACGAAAATCCAACCTCCTCTTGTATCTGCTGCTCCTCGTCAACCACTTCAGAGATTCCAACTGCCTCCGTAAGTTCAGCAGCGGGCTTGGTCTTCACATCCAAGCCAAGCTTCGGGGGACTCATGAGCAAAAGCGAGTTAATAGTCTGGAATGGGTCACCTCCTCTCGTAGGGATATCCGCCATTTTAACAAGGTTTTGAAATCACCTTTGCCTAACACCTTGAGATCTTTGAAATTGATTCTAATGTCCGGAGTAGTAATGCTAAGGTCCAGCCACCTATCCAAAAGCCAGCTCGGTCATCTTTGAATGAGAAAGACAGATCTCGTACTGTGTCTCCTCCGCTGTTTCAAATATAATTGCATTTGCGAGACCGAGCACATTGACGGGTTCAAAGCCGCGGACGAAATCGCTCGCGGAGATTTTAGTGAAGAGTGTATAGTCGCCATCGTCGTACCCGTCTCGCCTTCTGCGTTTTTTCTCTGGCTGAAAGACGTTAGCCTGCACGTTATTGGCTGATGAACCTTTGTTGGGACCAGAAAGCGCGGAGCCCAGATCCTTGAACACGTGCTTAGGATCAAGAAATTTTGGATCAATGCGTTTTGGAGCAAGGAACTCCCGGCACACGACAAAGATCTCGGCAGAGACATTCCTGTAAATGTCTCTAAGTGGCTAGATTGATGATAACATAACAGCTGACCTCGAGGAAGGTGGTTTCGTCGCCTCTACTTTTGCAAACAATTGGCTGAACACCCAAATGAGATTGTTGTAATCGACACTTCGGAACACTTTAGTGACAAATGTTCCTCCTTTGACGAGGAATTCAACCGCCAATTTCAAACTCATGAGGACGAGTTCAGACTGGGTATAAGCATCCTGGACCCACGCAGTGCCAACATTGGGTGCACCATCGTGAAGCACGACATCCGCTCTCCAGTCTTTGAGTTCACCTCGGAGGAGATTGCGACAGTGAACGGTAGTAATATCTGCAGCAAACGTCGCGACTCTTGGTATTGGTTTAATTGGTACCAAATCGACGCCTGGATAATAAATGATTATTGGATATGGGATGGATTTGACGGGAGGGCCGCGCCGTACCGACGATCACGCTGTTGGTTGGCATGTATTTGCTTGCGACCTGAAGCCAGCCACCCGGGGCCGCGCAAAGATCAATACAACACCGCGCAGACTCAAGAAAAGCATATTTCTTGTTGAGTTGGATGAGCTTGAAGGCCGAGCGGGCGCGGTAACCCTGCTCTCTTGGGAATATCGGTCATGGGAGGTGTACAATACGGATGACGACACGCACTTTGCAAGTTTATAATACTTGTCGAGGCGACCCTTACCGGTTTTCTTTTGTGCCTTGCCCATGGCGGTCAAACGAAGGTTAGTGAAGGGTTAGAGTCTCTGAATTACCGACGTGATTGATTACGCCTATTTGGGTCTACGTGAGTATTTGTTGAAGATTAACCCATGCGAAATAGTTGAGTTCTCTCAATGACTACTGCTGGCTCCTCGTCGCCGTTGTTGCCCCTCGCGATGAGTGGGGATACCTCTTCGTTTCTGTGGAGGTCAGGTACCATCCTGAGTCGGTCCCCTCCAAGTTCACGTTGTCGATATGTCCGCTGATGGCACTCTCTTAATATCATAGCTTTCGCTGGAATGCTCACTGGAGCCTTTGGCGCACATGGACTTAAAAACCGAGCGGGAATCACTGCTGACGACCTCCACGCATGGGGGACAGCGTCGACCTATGCGGTTTGTATCCATTTTGCGGGATTGTCCGGTGACTGACTACGAATGGCAAGATTGCCAACGGGCTCGGATTGATGCTCGTGTCCATGCACCATAGATTTTCCGCACATCGGTTTGCTGCGCCAGCCATATTGACGGGCGGTGTGTTGTTTTCGGGAAGCATCATGGTGCTCATTCTGAAGCGGTACGTATCTTGTACAACTATCGGCTGGACTGCTGACGTTTGGGCAGAGCCAGGTTCCTTGGCCCTATCACGCCGCTCGGGGGTCTTATTATGATGGCTGGGTGAGCGAGGACTGCTTTTGCGTGTGAACGAGACTCATGGCACGACAGTTATGCGAGTTTGGCGTTGTAAGTAGATTAGTTATACATCACGTGACCGACGCGTTGTTGTGAGGATCGTGTCAACTCCGCTTGAAATCTTGTGAAATAAGCGGACCAGCCATTCTCAATTCTTTTCTCGTCCTGACCGACGCCCCTCCCCGCCATATCGTCCCCGCCCGTCCCAGTCACCAGCCCATGCCACTCACCCGACCGACTTTGTCCACCTCCCTCTCTTTTCCTGGAAATCCCACCGCCTCTTCCTCCCGCCCTCTCAAGCGCCGTCTTTCTTCCTCCGCTGATCTTGCTTTCTTCACCCCTGCTGCCGACTCCTTCAATCCAAAGCCCTATGTACCCCACAGCGCGACCGCATCACATGTCCCAAATCCATCCAAGCTCCCTCCAACTCGAAATCATACCTCGCTAGCCCAGCATATCCCTCTCATGGACCCCTCACCATCAGATCACAATGTCGTCTTCATTCACCCGCCCTTTATCGCATTTCCCAACGCCCACCTCTATTCTGAAGGTCTCTCCTACTCCCTCATGGCCGCCAACCCCGAGTGGTTCCTGGATCCCAACGATTTTGTATCCTCCGTGTCGACAAGTCCCGACGCCATACCTTATCCTCCTCAGCTTGAGCCTCCTAGAGGCTGGTGCCCCGCCAAGAAAAAGGATCTGAAAACATTGGGTCCTGACGGTTGGCCAGAGGGGGAAGAGCCGCGACTACGTTGCACCTTCTGTAGAAGAACATATGCAGGCGTAAATGCAAAGAGTATGTGGCGACGTCATGTGTACGAAAAACATAAGATTGCAATGTCAAACCGTCGCGATGGAAATGATCGTAATCGTAGTGGACGAGGATCAAACCGTAGGTTACCTGTGTGGTCCGTTCTATTTCCCCTTTGACGCCGTAACAGGGGACCAGCATCGCAGCACCGTTTCTGACAAGGAAAATTTATCGGGAGATCTACGCCGAGTTAACAAGACATCCACAGATCAACATAATAATAACAAATCCAGACCAAGACCTTTTCTTGTCCCATCGTCCAGCGCCGCTCAGAACAGAGATCAAGATGACCAAGAAGAGAGCGATGCCACACCATTAGCTGAGCAGCCAGATTCCCCTGAGCTGGCTCCTCTCCCGAGTAGTAATTCATCGACCGACGCTGCTCTGGAAGCTAGTGTTCCCGAACCAATCCCCTTGAATAATTCTGAGTCTGACCGAATGACCTCATCCCCGCTCACTGCGCCAATCACACTTCCTATGTCCCCATACGATCCCACATTAACACCCTCATTTCGTCATTCTCCACCGCGTCTCCCCTCTGATCAACCATGGCGATTTCCAAGCCCGAGTCATCCATTACACTCGAGGGCGAGGGAATTGTGTCTTGGCATGCTTGTCCGGGGAGGTATTAGCCCAGTTATCAAGGCTTCAACAAGTGATTCTAGTTCTCCCAGCCTTGGAACCTCGAGTATCATCCATACTCCGTCCAGCGCTGTTGGACGCAGTAAACCCTTCAATGATGCGTTTGGTAGTTCCCCCGTTATATTCCGGGCTTCGCCACGTCAGCTCTTCTCCGACGGTCATTCTCCTTTTCCCGCTTTCAATGCACTCGATCTTCGCAAACGCATTAACGATTCACCCCTCAGTGGCGGCCTGAGGCGACGCATGCATTATCGCAAACCTTCTACGATGAATTCCTCATTCGATTTACACGGCGATTGGCTCTCTGACGCGTCACTATCATCCACAACTACTATTGGAACGGAGAGTCCCATCCGGTCTTCGAATGAAGATCCGTTTGGTGGACTCTACAAACCATTGTTAGAGCCGAGAACACGCGAGGATGGTGCAGACCAAAGAACTCCATCGCCTTGCGGATCTTCCTCCGAGGCTGAAAGCCCGGTGATTAGGAATGCTCGTCACTCTGATGTGGGTGCGCCGGAGCTGGAAGCCGGCCTTGTGGGCCTTGGAGTTGGTTTGATGGCTCCTTTCAGATTGTCCACGTGCCGGACTCAATCTAACCAGGGCACTGATGGTTCTCCCATGGAGAACGATGAGGAGGAAGTGGAAAGGGTGCTCACTGACGGTTCCCCCGAGTCCCCGACAGAGATATTAAGCAGCAGGCACCTACGCTCGCCCCCCCTGAAGAAACGACGGACGAGCGTTGAGTGAGCGATATGCATTACCCGATGGCTATCTATTCTCGTGGTCGATGTTGTCTTTGCCTTGTTATTTCACGCACGGTCATGGAAGTGGAAATCCAGGCCTTTAGATCGACTGATCTTCATACTCGTTGCATATCCTACTTGTAAAGTGTTTTGGAATCGTCCTGTATTTTTCGTCACGCAAAATATCAAACGAGTAAGTAGCAGTCGCTGGGTCGTGTGAAAAAATTTCGGTGCGGCGTTCCTCTCGCGCGTAGGTAGCCCTCATCAAGGATATCAGGCAAGCATCAAGTACAGCCTGTTCGTGTCCTGCAAGACCTCCGCTATACCGCTCGTCTACTCTCTCCCAAGCGCCAAACTCAGGTAAGCACACTTGGCTTCCCTACGAGAACGACCTCACCTCTGGAATTGGTAGCTTGATCACCACTCTCGTACAAACCAGTCCTCTCCGGGTCTTTGTCGTGAAGACATCAACGAACATAATGCAAGCCATCAAATGTATGTCGTACAGCGAAATTGACCTGTCTCTTCCTTATGACATGGCCCAAAAGGTGTCGTGGTGGGCGATGGTGCTGTCGGAAAGGCATGTGGAGAATGTTGCAACCTTCCAATAGTAGTGCTTATCGTCTGCTGTCAGACTTGCCTCCTCATATCTTATACCACGAACGCCTTCCCGGTGAGTCCTGGACGCGCCGTTTATCGATACAGGACCACTGACAGCAAGGCCCCAGGGAGAATACATACCAACAGGTACCTTCACTACTCATGAATCGGCCCAATCCTTACTTATATGGGAAAAGTCTTTGATAATTACTCTGCGAACGTGATGGTGGACGGCAAGACTATTTCTCTTGGGCTGTGGGATACGGCCGGACAAGAAGATTATGATCGTCTTCGTCCACTCTCTTATCCTCAGACAGACGTCTTCTTGATCTGCTTCTCCCTAGTCAGCCCGCCAAGCTACGAGAACGTCAGGACCAAGGTACGTTCCATCAGGTTTACGAGGATTCCAATCAAGCACACGCCTATCTCCTCAGTGGTGGCCCGAGATTTCGCACCATGCACCATCTACCTCGGTGGTTTTGGTTGGCACTAAACTGGATTTGCGCGAGGATCCTGCTACCATCGAGAAATTGCGTGACCGGTTAGTACTTTGAAAGAACTTGTCGTCCACCATTGCCCATCAACGACACATTCATCAGCCGTATGCAGCCCATTCAGTACAGTCAAGGTGTTTCCATGGCTCGAGACATAGGGGCAGTCAAATACCTGGAGTGCTCCGCCCTGACGCAGAAGGGTCTGAAGACCGTATTTGACGAAGCCATCCGCGCTGTTCGTGAGTGATGCACATCTTTCTCGCGTGCAGTCCTCATGTTTGAGTTACTAGTGAACCCTCCCCCGAAGAAAGAGAAGCGTGGCCGAGGATGTGTGATCGTATGATTGATGAGATAATTGAACCAGAGACTGAGGGGACTATTC
>JBBPNB010000087.1:0-44090 GCA_038090635.1 Rubroboletus satanas
GGATAGGATCTGCATGAGAGGAACCGGACTGGTACTGAATACAGGCCTCCACGATGACACCCAAGGAGTAGCCTAAGGCATTCCAAATTTACTCGGTTCAAACGAGGATATACGATTCAACTGCCTACCTCCTTGCGGGATACTGCCAGTGAATGCGGTGGCCAGTTCAATGAAGTAAGCTCATGCGAATTGTCAAGGTGAGCCTGCTTACGCTACAACGGCCCAACTGAGATCAAGCTCGCAACGGTAATAGAAGGTACCGTCGTCGGTTTTGGATTGAAACGAGACCTGGAGAGCTTGCGCAAGTGATGCCATGCGTACGGTCCCATATAGAACAGTGAATTGAGGGGGGGAAAGTCGGACGAGTTCGGTGAAAGGTCGGCTGTCCTCCTGCTGCGCTTTCCCGGCTGCTAGAGTCGCCGGTGTCTTGATTGTAGCTCAATATGTAAGCAAGTCGTGAATTGGTGCTTATTCTCAGATCGACTCGCATTTGGCCCCAGCTCAACGCTGACCTGGAAGCTCGCTCTAACGAAGGATACAACGCTGTCACTCAGTACTCAGTACCCAGTTCTCAAATGGGTTAGCTTCGGAGGGAAGTAGCAACGATCACAAGGTATCCCCGACAAAATTCACACGTGAGGGATTCTGAAAGGTGCCACTTACGTTGGACTCGGAGGCCACTTGACCTATTCAAGGCCGTAAACTGTGAACATCTTACTTGTCTTGTTGATGGCTAGCTAGCGATTGACAAAAAAGACATGGTCGGTGCAAAGGGTGGACGCAGTGAATTGTACGGTACCTGCCACGTGTGATTCGTGCGGTATCCTCGTGGTACGTGTTTTTCCCACGGAGTTTACGCGTTGTTTACAAATGTTTGTTCCTTGTTCGAATAGCTCCTCCTTGAGATGGGACTTAGAGGAAGCCGGGTCGCGTCTTGGTGCGGTGTTGTCCCTCATATCCTTCCTTCTGTACTTGTACTTGTCCCTTCCAGCTCTTCTAACATCCTCCTGCACGTCCCAGACATCAACGACCAATCATGGATTCACCCTCAGAAGTATCAGACGTCTTCTCGCTCTCTGACCATCTCCTTGCAGAACGTCTTCAGTTTGTCAAAGAAGTACGCTCTTTCATCCGTCCTTCCCTTCCCCTCACCCTGTTTGCCTCAGATCGGTTTTGGAAACTGGGGTAGTGTATGGCTCTGCCGCCCAAAGTCTTCCTCTGGCAGGGTCAAGGATATGAAGGTCGCCGTCAAGCTCGTTCATCGCTCCAAAACCTCCACCACCGCTGCCAGAGTACGCTCATTGTAGGTCTCTCTCCCTGATCTCCCTTCCACTCAACTCACCCCCCCGGACATACAAGATGGAATGAAATGAAGATCGTTAGATCATTTAAGAACGACCCACATCCATCCATCGTCCCCTTTCATTCGTTCATCATCACCCCTTCCTACGCGCTCATCACAATGTCAGTCTTTCTCTTTCTCCTTGTCCTTGACTTTATTCATTCAACTCGTCTACCTTGCTAGGGCATACCTCCCCACCCTTATTCCTGTAGAGGTGTCAGAGTCACGCGCAAAGGAGTGGTTCAAATCACTCCTATCTGGTGTTCGTTTTTTGCACTCCAGGGGTGTCGTGCACAACGATATCAAGTACGTATACACGGAATCCAAGTTCAAGTCAATATAATACTCCCCCTCAGGCCGGCTAATATCCTCCTCTCTCCTGACAATATCCCTGTTCTTGTCGATTTCGGGTTTGCTGAAAAGTATGACCTCAGTTCTCCCAAAGCCTTTCACAGCAACTTGACGTATGGTACACCCGAGGTATGTCATCATGCATCCACCCTGTACAGTTCACATAAATGTTCCTCCAGTATCTCTCCCCTGAGCGTGCGCGTGGACTCCCTCACGATACCAGGAAATCCGACATTTGGTCTCTCGGAGTAACCTTCTTCGAAATTCTCGTCGGACGCACTCCTTTTGAACACGAGGAAGGAGAGGTCTTTGACAAGAAGGAAGACTTGGAAAGATACTGGAATCGCACTGTACGTATCCTCGCTCCGCTTCGGCACCCTACCTGTGTAACGGCCCGATCTAGATGCGGGGAAAATGGGTTGGCAAATATTCCATGTCCCAGCCTGTCGAACGTTTTCTGAAACGCATGGTTGTTCCCAATGCTGACCTGCGGTGTACAGCCGTGGAGGTAATGGGAGATGCTTATTGGGATGCGACCCCAGTAACTCCTATCCACACCCACAGTAGGTTAACTATAATTCTGCTCATGTCTTTTGTTCAAACGTATTCCGCAGGGAAATCGGCATCCGCAATGGTCTCACCTAGCACACATGTACGATCGCCTTCGCTCTTTGATGCATTTAGGGACTCCTCCAAGCAGAAAGAGAAGGAACCGTCACTGTCACGCCTTCTTGACATATCTCTTCCATGGTCAGCATCAAGAACGGAGTCTGCGTCACGGCCTGCTTCGAGGATGGGTACTAGTTCACGGCCAGTTTCAAGGGCCGAATCTACAGCGAAGCCTGCTTCGGGAGCATCGTCAGCGTCGAAACCACGGACACCAGAATCACCTTCAGAAGCATTAATGGCGTCGAACCGTCGTGCTATCATGGAACAAACGTCTCCTACCTCCGTCTCGCTCGCGGTACGACCCAGGACCCACTCACGATCAAAGTCCCAACCCAAATTACGCACACCTTCTGGTATCTCTTCCGCGGCACGCACGAGAAAACTGTCTACCGTCCAAGCTTCACCCATCGTCAAGCCTCAACGCCAAATCGCTGCGGAGACGGAATTTGCCAATGAGAAAGATACTAGTGTTCGTAAAGGTTGGGAGAGCACGAACGCACGCCCGACGCAAACGTTGATCTCGTTCAACTCGAATTCCTCGATGAGACGTCCCCTTGGACCTCGGCAACCTTCCCCGCGTGTCACCTCGGTATCTCGTGTTTCCACTGAGTCATCCGTTCCTTCGGGACAGGTGGGGACCACGGAGAAGAAACAACCACTTTCCCATTTCAAGACCCCTGAAGCGGACCGCACACGCACACGTGCGCCCCCTCATCAGCTGACTCCGCGGAACATTCCTCAAACACCTGGCTCAACCATTTCTAGCCAGACACATTTCCATACAGCTCAGACTTCTTGGCAGACCTCGGTCTCGAAACAACTGTCGGGGAAGCCACCTCGGGTTCGTGGGCGCGCTG
The DNA here is from genome assembly GCA_038090635.1 of Rubroboletus satanas. Classification (NCBI taxonomy): domain Eukaryota; kingdom Fungi; phylum Basidiomycota; class Agaricomycetes; order Boletales; family Boletaceae; genus Rubroboletus; species Rubroboletus satanas. The sequence continues at coordinate 3,220 of JBBPNB010000087.1, forward strand.
GTGTGCTCGCAGATCTCACAGGGTTCGCTCGGAACGTTGATCTCGGCGCGCATGGTGTCGGATGTCCGGTGACACATGGTAGAGGGAAAAAGGACAGAGGAAAGGAGGATGCGAGGGCTCGTACGACTGCGCAGAAGGAGAACAAGGAGAATGAAGGCCCGTCTTCTCAGGTTCATACCTCCCGCAAGAATGCGCGTGTACCTAATGGACTTTCCGGAGTCACGCCTCTCGCGCCCGAGACCTCCGCGAAGGAGAAAGACAAATCTGCTACGTCGATCTCCCTGGCGGCCAACTTGCCCGGCGCGACGACGGTTATGAGGGGAAGTGTCAGGGACCGGATGATGGATTGGGAAAGGGAACGTGAACGATTGAGAGAGATGAATAGATTGGCTGATGCGAGCGCTGACGGTCACGGTGATCATGGTTCTACGATTCTCACTCGGACAAGCACCGGCTCGGATTCTTCTGACGATGACGACTCCGGGGTAGAAGCAGAGGTTATTGCCGCAGCCGCCTCTGCGCAAGCTAAGCGCAAGATTCATGTTGAAGTCGAGAAACAGGACGAAGTGAATGTCAACGTTGAGGATGGGAGATCTACTACCGCGCAAACGGTAACGACGATATCTTCCTCGACCTCAAAATTGGAAAGGAGCGAGATCGAGGTCGCCAAGATCGGTGTGCGCGCGTCGGCTCAGATACTGTCGTCGCGAAATGGGTCCATCACCGCGCTCAGTCAAAGTGTGGGGAAGCGACCGTCTGAAGAGAGTCAAGACAAGAACGACTCTGTGACTGACATTGGGTTGCCCATAGAAGTGTCCAGGAACACCGAGTCGGGATTCAGCTCGTTAAAACACAGCGTCAAGGCTTCCATTGGTAGGCATTTCTGTTCCCTATCTGCCGTTTACTTGATCATGTATCGCGGTCCCCAGACAAGGGCGTGCGCTTTTACAAATCTTCTACCTTGGCTCAACTCGCGGGTCGCTCCACACCGGTGTGGTGTGCCTCTCCTGAACCGATCGATTTTGAGCAGAGACGGTCTGGTGAAGAAGGAAGATTCAGTTGGGAGAACATCCGGCCCGAACATGAAGTCGCACTTGATCGTATGAACTTGTGGATCCAAAGCGTCGAGAGTAAGTCCTGGCACGTTTGGCTAGAGAAGGGGTAGGTTGATTCGTTGTGAAACAGAGGTGGTCGAAGAAACTCGCCAGAACTTTGCTTCAACGAGTGTTACACCTCCTGCTCCACTTCCGCTTGCATCCATCTCCCGCTCATCCTCACAGTATCATTGTGCACTGAACATCCCGACACCCGCAAACCAACACAGCAACAGCAACAACAACAACAATAATAACAACACGTTCAATACGAGCCGCTCTTCTCGTCTCCCGAGACGTCTCCTTGCAGCTAATGAAATCTTTGCCGTGTCTACGAATCGGGACGCACCACTTTCACCAGCGCCATCTCGTGGAGAAGATCCAAGCACGTCTTTCTCACACATCCATACTCCAGAGTCGTCGGTGCCTGTACTCCCTTCGATCAGTACGCTTATGCAAACTCCGCGCCAACGCCGTGCGACGATCTCGACCAGATCGCCTGCGCAAACGAGGACTGGTTCAGCGACGGATGATTTCTTTGATGGCAGTCCATCGAAACGAAGGGGGAAATCCAAGTCTCAAAGTAACTTGGATAGACATATTCAAGATATAGCGAAATTGGAGTTGGAGCTCAACAGGGGTAAGCAATATATTGCGCAAGTCAACGTGCATTGATGGATTCGCCGCACATTTATAGCTCCCGTGTCTTCTCCCTCGCCAAGGTTGTCGGCTGTTTTTGACAGAAGCCTCTTCGTTGCACCCCCCGTTTCCCCAAGGTTCACCGCGACTACACCTGAAACAACCCGTGGCCGTTCTATTCAATTCGATGACCTGAATTCGTCTCCATATCACGTCGAACCTTACCCTCCTCGCAAGTCAGGCGAGCAAGTTACTCTTGACTCACCCGACAAACGACACCTGGAAGGTGTCTATGACCGATTCCTGATGGCCACATCCGGCGTTAAGCGTGTCGGGAAAGGCTACCAATCAAACAACCTCAAACAGGTGCACAACACTATGAGTGCTGCAGAGCATGCCAAGGCTGGTCACGCCCGTGGATTCGGCATGTTCGGGACGGGTAAGCGTGCGATGCCTCCACCCGTCTCGAGCGAAGACGCCTGGAGACGATCGACCTCCATCGATGAACTTGGGTTTATCACTGCTGGTCAAGGCACAAGCACAAGTTCTTCCCGCACATGCAAGGACGAAACCAAACGTACTTTTGTCCACCGCGCGATCAAGGCCATGGTCCCTGGAAAGACAGTCTCGAGAAGGCTATCGCGGACCATCGTTGTTTGATCAATACTCGTTCATCCTCTTGTCGTATTCCTTTCTCTCCCGCATTTCACCTCACCCCCTCTCCTCCGCTACTCTTAATCCTCCACGTTATTGTCTCGTCTTCTTTCTAGTTAATGACCGTCCAAATTATGTTTCTTATGCTTTTCACCAAGTCTTGGTTAACACATTTCCTCTCGCTTTCAGCCTGTCATCATATTGTTGGTCCTTCTCTCATGATCCCATCCATACCCGTCCATTCGTCATTCCACACACGTCCATTTGCGTTTTTCATCTGCTATTATCTATTGCTCTCGTCCATCACAGCATCGAACAGTAACCATTTTTTTTCGTTCTCACTTGTTATCCACCCCCAGCTTGATGCCACTCGCAACGAGCTTTCCTCGTTAACGCCACGTTACGCTGTCTCTTTTGTGACGTCACCTCGCAACGCTGTCCCACGTCTTTTCTTTTTGTGCTTTTCCGCCTAGGCTGCGGAAAGGTAACATTTTTTGCATTCATTCCTATGCCCTTATTACTCATTTGACTTAAATCTTATTGATTGCTTATGTCCTATCGCACCAACCATTAAATTTTGAATATTGAAAGTCTCAATGAGGTTTAATCAAGAAGTGAAATGAAAAAGGGTGAAATTATTCCCATGAGGTGAAAAGAAGCGTTGGATAATGATACATGATTGTGAGTTGAAGTAAGAACACGTGAATGATAGATGCAGCTTATGGCGGTGGCGGTCGTCGAATCGCTACTGGCGGCTTACCGCCTCCTGGACCAGCAGCAGCGGTCGGCGCGACGCCACCAGAAATACTAGTGGGAGTACCCTCGCCGCCGGCAGGTTTCAACCGTTTCGCCAATGAATCATCCGGCGAGGTCGTTTCGTCCTCCCGTCCGCGCTTGTTCGCCGCACCCATGATCTGGACACCAACGGTCGTCGTCGTCGCCGTTGACGACGCGGCGACGGCGGCGGCTGCAGTAGAAGGGCCAGTACTACCATGACTGGGTGCAGCGCCACGTATGCTGATTCCACGTCCGCGCCCGCGGGGTGCGCCTCGTCCTCGTCCTACACTATCTGTCGTCCTACCCAGGGGGACAGCACCGCCGAGCGCTCTACGTACTGGACCTACGTTTGTGGATGAAGGTGCCGGCGCGGTGGACGTGACAGCAGGAGCCGATGTAGAAGCTGCAGGAGCAGACGACCCAGACCCAGACCCAGACGCCGCTGGGGCTGCAGAAGCCAGGGGGATTTTTGACGTAGATGCAACAGGCGTGGTAGGAGTAACAGGGGGAGCCGCAGAGCTAGTAGGTACGGCGACGGGCGCAGCGGCAGTCGCATCAGGTATGAGTCCGGCCTTGCGCCATTCCATGACCTGCGCTTCCAATTCCTTGAGCTTGTTCTGCGACCGAACGAGTTGAGCGTCTTTGAGTTTACTCTTGGCAACTTGTTCCATTCTCCCCCGTTCGACAGCAGCAGAGATTTCCTCGGCATGTTTCGCTTGCATATCCCTGTCGTGGGCGGCGACGGCATTTTCGATAGCAGCTTTCGTTGCGCCACCGTCGATGGTCTCTGGCTTGGCACGAATAACAGCGGCCTCGACAGCAGCTTTGAGTGCCGCCTCATGTTCCGCGCGGAGTGCTTCGATTTCTTGAGCGTGCTTCTTCGTCACTTCCTCTGTATTCGGAAAAGCGGCCGAAGTGGTGTTGATCTCGCTCTTGGCTTTCTCAACAGCCAAGGCAATTGCCGATTCTCTCGTCCTTTGCATGTCGGAGACTCTGGTTTGGAACTTATCCTACACAAAGTCGTCAGAATTCTTTTGGCATAACGAATCTAAAGGGTCGAAGTTTCTTACGTTCGACTGCTTCAGGTTTCTAGCATCGTAGATCGCCTTGTTCACTCGTTCCTCAGCAACCTGGATGGATAACAAGTGAGCGATTCAGGGCAACATGAACAGTGTGTTTGCATACTTTCAAGCGCTCAAGGGCCTCGTCGCGAGCTTTCGTGAGTTCCACCTTCTCTGTTTCCAATTGTGCTCTGACAGCATCGGACGAGTCTCCAGTAGAAGATTTGGTCCAGCTCTCCTTCTCAACTAGCAACTTGTCCTTCTCAGACCGCAAGCTCTCCTGTCGATGCGTTAGCAGACATGTGTGGAAATACGGATATAGGAACCCACGATGAGAGATGACTGGTCAAGCACAGGAGGAGCTTGGGCAGCAGCAGCCTGGGAAGCCTTCTCATCAACCAGTGCTTTCTCCAAAGCAGCCTTTTCTTGGCGCAGCGACTCCAGTTGACTTGCGAGTTCCTTGGATGCGTCCGCGCCAGTCCCGGCATTGGTACGAAGCGAATCTCTCTCCACGATCACACTCTTGAGCTCTGCTTGCAAGTCAGCGAGCGTCCGATTCAAGGTCGACTTCTCGCCATTAGAGGTTCCGAGCTGTTGTTTGAGGTTGTTGGTCATGCTCCTGAGTTTCCGCATGTTTTCCTCATAGGTTGCCACCTGAAAGGCGAGAAAGAAAAATCTAGAGGGTCCAAGATAGGGCAGAGCTCCAATTCTTACCTTGGAAGTATTCTCCGAGTCCTTTGCGTCGTGCTCAGCGAGACGCTTCTCCAAGTCAGCTTTTTGAGTCTTCAAGGTTTCGACCTCTTCTTTCAAGGTTTGGAGGTCAGCGGGATCGATACGGTCGTACTATGGACGGGCTCAATAAACAAAACGCCAAGCTGGCACGGTCCACTGACCTTGCTCAACAACTGCGTATTGCGCTCTTGCCAGCGCTTGCTCTCACTTTCGAGAAGCGTGATTTGGGCATCCCGGGCCTGGAGTTCGGCGCGTGCAACACGAGCTTGTTCCTTGGCAGGTTCAAGTTCGGCAGAAAGCGCTTTGAGCTTGGCGTCCAACTCGCGTGAACGTTTGGAGTAAGTTTCGCAGTCGGCACGTAGGGTCACGTTGCTCTCGCGGAGGATGTTGAGTTGGTTGATCCGCTCCAACATCTCGGCGTGCTGTGCGTCTGATGTGGCGGCTTGGATAGCTCGCTCACGTTCCTACGAAATCAGTCTCAGAGAGGCGGGACAGCTTGACGTCACTCGCCTCTGAAAGTGTCTTGCGGACTTCTTGCAAGCTCTGACTCAAGTGATCAAGCTGGGTCTTGAGGCGAATGTTTTCTTGCTTGCTAAGCTCGAGCTGAAGATCGGAGATTTCCTTCTCCTTTCTGAGGTACGCCACCACAGAACGCAAATCAGATAACTTCGTATCCACGTCGTCGCCAACATCGGCATCTCCGTTGGTGCTCTCTGTACTGGAATCCGCGACTTGACGAATACGTGTGGCTTGAGAACTGACACTGTCGAGATGCTGATACAGGAGAGTATTCTGCGCGGCCAGGTCCTTGCAGCTGCGACACAAGGTAATTCAGCCCAAAACTCGCGTGTCACAACACAGTTCCCTCACCGTGCATTGAGATCTACTATCTCCTTGTCCAAAGCCTCCCTTTGTTGCTTCCAGCTTCCTTCCGAAGCCTCAAGTTTAGCCTCGGCATTGGAGGCCTCTGCCAAGTTCTGGCGCGACGCGGCCTGTGCCTTGCTGAGTTGTTGCTTGAGGTTCTCAATGGCCTTGAAAGATTCCGCATGTGTGACCACTTCCCGTGAATACCTGTCTTCTGCAGCCTATGGAGGACGGTAAGTAAAGATGTAATTTCATGAGAGTAAATGCATACCACTGCACGCTCTTCTAGTGCGCGAACCTCGCGTTCGTGAGCGGTTCGATCGTTCTCGGAATGTTTCTCCGAGGTACTCATGTCCACAATCGTATCTTCGAGGGTCTTCTTGTCGTTAGCCCATGCGGACCGCTCGGTCTCCAGCGTCTTCTGGAGGTCGCTGAACTTGTTTGTCCACTGTTGAAGGTCTTGCTGAACGGAGCGGAGCTTCTCCTCGAGTGACTTGTATTCAAGCTAAAGGATATCATGGGACGACTAGGACATGCTCGGTAGTATAACACGCGTACCTCGTGTCTGGCAAGCTCGGTTTCAGCGTCCGCCTTGTATTCATCGTGAGTGGTGTTGAGCGCAGTAAGTGCAGCCTCATTGGCCTGACTGATCTCCTGGAACTGCTGCATGTGATTACGTGCAGCAACAAGGTCAACTCGGGCAACCTTGAGTTGTGCACTAAAACAAAGACATAAACATAGATAAGCACGTGTCAGTATGTATACCGACATGAAACGCACCGAAGGTCGGCGACTTCTTGCTCGAGCTGTTGTTCACGGGGTAGATCTGGATCGAGCGCAGGAGCAGCGGCACTGGCACCAGTTATCCTTCTTTCGTAGACGGCGAGTTTCTCCTCGTTGCCTTGGAGTTGGCGTGCAAGTTCTTCCACCCGTTCTTGGAGATGGATCTTGCTAGTTTCGGCCCCGACAAGTGACTCCCGTGCTTTGGAGAGGTGCTCGGTCTACGAGTACTGGATGAGTATGGCACAGAGTCATCAACACCCACGGTGACGCACCGTCTTATCCAAGCGGGACTGGAGATCTTTCATGTCGATATCCCTCTGTAGCGTGATGTGTCTGATTGTTTCGCGTTCTTGGCTCAGCTGCGACTTCAGATCTTGCCTATACGCGATATGAGCAAGTGAAATGGTCGACAGATGCATAAAAATTCACGTCTGGTTCTCCATCATGTGCACCTGAGTCTCAAGGCGTCGGCGATCATTCTCTCCCGAACGCTCTAGATCATTGTGCATTTTCTGGACGTTGGCCATGAGATCCGAGAGTTGTGAACGCTCCACAGCGAGGTTCTTGTTCTCTTCGATCAGTCGGGTTTGGACGCTCTATGATGAAAGTTTGTTATCAGTCTTTAAGGCCCAGCCCCTATGGGATCAAGACTGACCTCCCAAATCCTCTTCTCCGCTCGGAGGTTGGCAGCTCCGTTGCGAAGCTGTTCAAGATCGCTCTTCGTGACAGCCAATTCATCCATAACGCGCTCACGGTCAATGTCGAGGCGTGTCTGCTGATCATAGAGCTGCTGGTTGCGTAATGTCAAGCTATCCAGATCTCGACTTTGCATACTCAGTTGCTCCTGAGTCATACGTTGACGCTCTAGCACAAAATAAGCAAACAGACAAGTAATTTATACACTGAATTCGACTTGCCATCGAGAAACTCGATCTTGGCGGTGGCTTTTGCAAGCCCTGCATTGGCCTGACCAAGCTGCCTTTGTGCCTGAGACAGATCTTCGCGCAGCTTCTCGGCGTCCATACCCATTTCTACCTTGTACGACTCGAACTGCGCTTGGACATCCTCAAACTCGGCGACCAAATCACCCGAGGGAGCGGGTGCGGCACCGTTGACATCGCCACGCAACGACGAGCGTTCAGCGCGAGCATGCATAGCCTTGAGAGTGTCTCTTTCCTTCATATACGCCTGGATGGTGACCTCGCTGCTCTTCTTCTGCCGCTCAAGCTGAACTGCAAGGTCTTGGATGGCTTCGTGAGCCTCACGAACAGCCTCGCTTTGCTCCTTCTCGAGCGCCTCACGGTATTCACGTTCCTCATCTTCCATCTTTGCGCCGAGCTCACGAACGATCTTAAGCAACTTCTGGTTCTGCTCTTGGAGGGATGGAATTGAGCGGAAGAGAACAAGGTTGTTCGTGATGACAGCGTCAATATTATCAGCAGGTAAAGGCGTCATCTCATCCAGTTCATCGTCCGAGGGGATCGAAGGATCAGTTCGTCGCCCGAGTTCCTTGAGAAGTGCTTGAACTTGTCGGCCTAGGTCTGTAAGCTGATGTTGGAGAAGATCAGTCTCTTGGTGCGACTTCTTAAGCTTCTGCGACACTTCTTGGAAAGAACCGGCATTGGCGTCGCGTTCGGTGAGAGCGGTCGAAAGCTGGCGGGCCAGTTGTGTGCATTCTTCCTTGAGACGTTCGGATTCCTCGCGCTGTTGTGCCAGGATGGGAGCCTGAGACCATGTAAGCGAGACACCGCATCCTGCAGCGTGCGGATTCGCTTACCCGTTCCTCTATCTGAGCGAGAACATCGGAAAGTGTCCTGTCCATGTGATCATACTCTGCGCACTTCTTCGCGTACTCCTCTTCAAGGCGCACGTAGTTTGCATAGACATCTGTGAACGTTTTTCCGCCCTTCTGCACTCTGCTAACCATCGCCACCGTCGGGCTTAAACCTAGCACTGGGTCGGCGGGGTAGTTGTGGCTGCCAGAAGCCCGCCCAGGGGTTGCAGGAACGGAAGCATCACGACCAGCAACTGGAAGTTCACCGCGGTGCATCCTCTCCATGACCGTCTCCAACTGTTCCAGCCTTTTTTCGACTTCTTCTCGAGCGTGTCGCTCTTTCTCAGTCTCTGCCCTCAACGTAGCCTCCCGTTTCTCGGTACGATCACCCACTCCTGCCCACTCCTGCTCGATACCTTCCACAATGTCCTTGGCTTGCTTCTCCCTCTCCTCCATGATCGTTACCAGCCTCTTCAAGCCAGAGACCTCCGCGGTAAATGCTGCTTCCTGTTCTGCAAGCTGTCCCTGCAAGTCTTGTGCTTTGGTGAGTGCCTGAGTTAGCTGTTGTGTTAATGCAGCCTGTGCAGATTGCATAGCTCTGAGAGAACTTTCAGCAAGAGCGTGTTTTTGTGTTAGAGAGTCGTGTGCTGATTGCAGTTGGATGAATTCGGCATGCTTGGTACGTCGGTAGTTCGCGTACTCTTCTGACTTGGCGGTCGACTCGGTGTTTGCACGCTCGTTTTCAGACCGGGAAAGGGCAAGTTGCTGAGAGAGCGTTTCGAGCTTGAACTAACGAGGGAGGTTAATTAGTATGCGGCCCTTGAATGAGAGGGATAGACAAAATGATCTACTTTAGTTGACGTTTCTGTTGAGCGAAGCTCGCGGGCCTGAGTCTCGAGGGCTTGATGGTCCTGACGAGCCTGACGAAGACTTGCCCGGAGGCTTTGGACTTCCTCTGTGGCTCAAAGGTCAGTCAATTTCAGAGCTTCAGAGACACCCAATGTACCATCACGCTGGGCTGCGTCTTCCTTGAGCCTGCTCACGACACCGATGAGATCCCGTTTTTCTCTTTCAGTCTCCTCTATGCGATTCCTAAGGTGGTCGAGGTCTGACACCGAGGACGATCGCGAGCTGGTGAACGACGATATGCGCGTTTCCAAATCTTTATTTGACGCGACTAGAGAAAAAGGGATATAGATTGGTTGCACAAAACGTATGTGGACACGCACCAAGCTGACCCCGCTCTTCTTTGATGGCGCTCACCTCCTTTTGCAGAGTCTCGAGTGCATCTTCGAGATCCTTTGTTTTGGTCTCACGGTCTTGAATGGACTGGTCAAGCTCTATCTCCTTGCGGTCTACCTCGGCTCTGAGCTCCTCCAGGTCGCGCCGGGTGTCATTCTGGTCTGCCACTTGTGCAAGCAAGAGTCTGTACACCGCGAGGACTGTTTCTGGGTCTGGTTTTGCAAAGGAGACATCAGGCAACATGTGTGAGAGCATGTCAATGTCGAGGTCAAGTGGTATGGGGACAAGGAAGGACGACGTGGGGGCGGACAATGAGAGGTCCTCGGTGCCTTGCGTCGAGGCAGTCTCAAGCTCTTGTTCGGCGGCAGCGGCAGCAGCAGCAGCAGCAGCCGCCTTTGACTTCCGTCTCGTTTTCACCATTGTGGACGACGAGGGATAGATTTTGCGATGAGGAACGGGTCGAGCTCGACGACGTTGAGCTCGGTGGGGGTGCACGTTTCGGCAATGTCTTGGTGCCAAAAAAGCTGACTGCCCACTCCAATGTCCATTTTTGTCCCAATGTTCCCACGTTATTTTGCACGACACTATGTTTTCCATTTTTGGTAGTCCACTAGCGGAGATTGTTGGTTGCAACTTGCCCTGCGGCTTTTTTTCCAGTTCACTTCGTTTTGCAGACATGTCTTTCTTCAACTCGATCGGGTGAGTGCAACGTCGTCTGGACGTCTTGCAACGTCGCTCATCCAGACTTTTTCAGACGCTCCATGTCGCGCAACCCCCGTGCTCCAAAACGTTCGCCGACACCGACCTCGGCCACCTTCCCCGATATGCCTCCCCCACCCGTCCCTTCTTCCCCGGGCAGCCCATCACCCTCCAAGCCTCTTTATCTCTGCAGCCCCTTTGTCGAAGCTGCCCTGGTCAAAGGCAACTTCAAGACGATCGTCGTTCTCCCAAAGTATGTCGACATCATGGAATGGGTCGCAGTCAATGGTCCGTCCCTTCTCGTCGCTCGTCGGCCGCTGTCACAGTGACCATGGTGTAGTGTTCGACTTTTATACCAACCTCAACGAGTTTTATGGGGTCATCTCAGAGTGTTGCACGCAACATTCATGTCCTACCATGTCGGCTGGGTCAAAGTACGTGTATACCACTTTTCTGGTGCATCTTTTGACTGAATTGACACGACAAAGCCTCAATTACACTTGGATCAACCAGGATCGAAAGAGCGTCAATCTCGCTGCACCGACATATATTGATTACGTAATGACCTGGGTCCAAAACCTGCTCGACGACGAGAACGTCTTCCCCACAAAATCTGGTAAGGCGTGGTCAAACCAGCGACCGTCCTAAGCTTACCCGGTGCATCGTAGGTCATGACTTTCCCCAGTCCTTCCCCTCGACCATCAAGCACGTCTACCGTCAACTCCTCCGCGTCTTTGCCCATATATACCACGCACACTACTCGCAAATCCTCCATCTCCGCTCCGAGCCCCACTTTAATTCACTTTTTGCGCACTTTTTGGCGTTTGGCAGGGAATACGAGTTGTTGGATATCAAGGACGTCAAGGGTGCTGTTAACGCGTCCGTTGGCATCGGAATGTTATGGGACAAGTGGAGAGTGATGGGCATCTTGGAGGGATAAATATGAGTCGACGACTGCCTGATAACTGGTTGTTCTCTTTTTCCTTTCTACCTGCTGTATTATACTAGTTATACTGTGGAATACCTCGACATACCCTATTTACCTCTCCATCATGACCCGTCAATTCATTGCCGAGCTCGAACGTACACCCGACCACACGCATGTTCTTCTCATCACGACCGGCAGCGTAGCATCCATAAAGGCCCCTCTCATCGTACAAGAACTCCTCAAAGTCAGTACCCTCTCCTCGTCTTCCCGAAAACCACGCACGCACGACCCATTGGCTTAGTACAGCAACGTCAAAGTCGAAGTCGTCTCAACGAAACAGTCCCTCGCATTCTTCAACACCGCAGACGTCGAGCACGCCGGTGCGCGCGTCTGGACGGACGACGACGAGTGGTCGGTACGTAACCTCGCTTCCGACCCATCACAGGGGTTTCCGTTCATCTCCACCCTCCCCCTCCACTCTCTTCCCGCTTATACAGGGAACATACACCATCGGCGAACCCATCCTTCACATCGAACTGAGGCGCTGGGCAGATATCGTCCTCGTCGCTCCATGCTCCGCAAACACACTCGCCAAGATCGCAGCCGGCTTGTGCGACAACCTCGTCGTAAGTACCTCTAAGCCCTTTTTGCCGTCTTCTTTTTCTTCTTTGTACTCGGGTGACCTCACGCTGCGTCAGACGTCCCTGCTCCGCGCCCTAGCACCGACGACGCCAACGTACATCTTTCCCGCGATGAACACCCTCATGTATGAGCACTCCCTGACAGCGGAGCACCTCCGCGTCGTGCGAGAGGTTGTCAAGTATCACGTCGTAGGGCCAATTGGGAAAGGGCTTGCTTGTGGGGACGTCGGTATGCGGTCGATCGATTATCTTGGTTACACGATTACTCACCTCCTGTCTCGCGTCTATAGGTCTAGGGGCGATGGTAGAATGGAAAGACATTGTCAAGATTGTCGTCGAGAAGATGCAGCTACAATTGGAACCATGATTTCGATGTCGGTCGCCATTTACTCCAAGCCAGTATACCTTGGACCCGAACAAATCCACATAACAATCGAGCAAGCGAAGATTGGATATGCTTCCTCAGATCGTATCCTCGCAGTGTATGATATTGATATTTTGTAAGAGGTATAGTCGCCATAATGGAGCAGAAGAAGAATACTTGCGACCCAACTTTAGGATCAACCTTTCTCGGTGGGCTTTTCAAACAGCTTGACTCCCCTCACATTCAAGGCTAGCCCTCCTCCTGTTTCGTCTTTCCCGACACGTGCATACTCTACACTCCTCTTATCTGCTGAGATATTCAATGCATCAAGTAGTTTCTCGCTCGTGTGCGGGATAAATGGTTGGAGAAGAATCCCCGTGATGCGCAGGGTCTCGAGGGCGGCAAGGTAGCACGACAAAGCGACGTCTGGTGGATGCACATCCGACCAGGGTTCAAGAGTTGTCAGGAGAGCGTTCGCCTGTTGAACTGTTGCTCAGCGACGACGAGGGATGGAAGTCGAAGTAACTCACATGTCTCAAAACCAGCACAATCGTATGGAGCGCGTCCGCCACTTCGAGGTTCCTCATGGAGCTCGATACCCGTGCTCCGAGATCATCCAGCAACATCAATAACTCTTCGTTGGTCGATAGCTTGCAGGTTTCGAGGTCAAACGAACTCGTCGAAGGACCCGCAAAGTCCAAGTTATGGAATTGTCTAGAGAACAGAGGGCGAAAGGCCAGCGGCTCGGAGGAGGCTGCCGTTCCTCTTGCAGCTCGGCTCTTGATGGCATTCGATGTTATCCGAAGGAAGTAGTTTCCGAGTGAATTCCGTATCTCATCTGCATGCTTCCGGAGCTGTTCCTCGGACCAATCTACGAAGCAAATGTGTGGCATCAACTTCCCGCTGCAGCGATAACTCCATCAACAGACTACGAGGACTCACCAACATCATCCCGGAATCTCCCTCCAATACGCGCAAGGTAGAACCGAACAGTGTCCACTCCGAAATCGTCCATCGCGGTTATAGGATCAGCCACGTTCCCGAGAGATTTTGACATTTTCTTCTGCCCCGCAGTCCAATGGGCATGCACCAGCAGTGTTTTCGGCATTGGGAGCTTCATAGCTTGCAGGATCGCGGGGAGGTAGACTGCATGGAAACTTCCACGCGTGAGATCAAAGACGAGCCACGAAGCAGCTCCAGACGTACCGAACGATGTCTTTCCCGACTACCTGGACATCTGGGGGCCACGCCGTCGTCCCGGCGGAGGGATAACCCACCCCACTCAAATACACCAACAAGGCATCGAACCAGACGTACACAGTCTGGCTCGGGTCCCCGGGTACAGGGATCCCCCACCCAATTCTGTCTCTCGGTCTGGATATCGACAAGTCCTCGAGATGCTCCGTCTTCAAGTCTTGAATGACCGCGTTCTGGTAGACATCCGGGTGTACGCCGCGCGACGCGAGTCCTTGTTCGGACTTCGCGTTGAGCTCAGCAGCAACGGAGTAATACGCGAGAAGAACCTCGCGGAACTTGGATAGTCTGAACTTGTAGTTCACCTCGCTAGACCATTCCACGACAGAACCTGTCTCGGTCGAGATTTTGGTGTTTGGGCGGGTTGGATGTGAGGTGATACGAGAGGACGGATAGAAGCATTCGTCGGTGGTGGAATAGTAGCCCTCGTAGGTATCTTTATAGATGAGTCCTTGGTCCGCGAGGGCACGCTGCACAAGATGACGGGTGGGGAATGGAGTTGGGAGGCGGTCGATGAAAAGCTTACCCAGACATGTTCGACGGTGTCGCGATGCTGTCGCTGCGTGGTGCGCATGAACATGGTCCCACTGATATTGGCTCTCTCGCCCAGTTTCTACGCGAACGGGCGTCACAGTGAATACCACATAGTTCAGGCGAGAAGACGGGACAGACACGAAACTCGGCAGATATGGTGTCGCACCACTCGAGTGGACGAACACCCTTCGCTTCGGCTGCTTGCTGCATCTTCAGACCATGCTCATCTGTGCCTGTGAGGAACACTACCGGACGAACAGGGTTCGATATACGCTGAAACCGCGCGATGATATCCGCGGTGACGAGCGAGTGGAGGTGTCCGATGTGTGGGCCTTGCGAGTCACGTCAGCGAGTAGGCCAAACGATGAATGGCCGGCTGGGGCTCACGAGCATTGGGGTAAAATATGGGCGTGGTGACATAGAATGGTTTGTCTGTGCTTCGCGTCGCGTTGTGCCGTCGGACGGGGGCCACAATGCACCTGGCTGTTGGTCTCGAGAACACGAAAGATGTCGACGAGCTACGAATTCTTGAGCGGAGACCTCTGCAGGTGAACATCCGGGTGAAAGAGAATTTCAGAGAGCAACTCGTCTTGGTTCAGCTCAGACTACATGGCCAGCCATTTCAGGGCATCTACCCCTGAAGCTTCGCGCACTACTAGTAGGATCAACGAAACGTTGGCGTTTCCACACGGTATTGTACATTGAAAGGGTGCTCGGTGACTTTTACTAGTACTGTACAAATGATAAAATCCTGCAAGACAGCAGTCGCATCTGACAAGCCCATCTCGAATTTAGGAGTTGTCTGGTAAAATCGCACGAAGAGGAGGCTGCTTCTCGATGTAAGCGACGCTCCTCAGCAGGTAGTTGTACTCGCTCCCATCACCCTATAGACAGAACATGGTTAGACAGCGCGAGCAAATAAACCTGAAGAAAACACAGACGATCATCGTGGTCGGGAAACCAGGCTCGAATGGAACGATGCTCTCCAGGTACTTGATGTGCTCAGGGGTGAGAACGATCTCGAGTGCTTCGAGGTTAGCCTGCAAGTGTTCCACCTTACGACCTCCGATGATAGGGAACACATAGGGTGCCTTTTGCATGACATATGCAATCGCAACCGCGGTGATGCGTTTCGCACCGACTTCTTTGGCAACTTTCTCCAGTGCCGCGCTAACGGCTCTTTCATTGTCGTTTCGCTTCCAGTCTGCGCTAAAAGTCGTACGACCTTTCTCGCCCGACTGGAGACGCTGCTCCTCTTCTTCGTCGGTACGGAACTTTCCGGCTGCCAATACTTGCCACGGAGCCAAAGCCATGCCTGTGGCCGATTATATATAAGCATGCAGTCACAAAGCATACCCTGGGATTCTCGCATACCGTGAGCTCTAGCCATAGGGATGATATCGCGTTCGAAGGAGCGTTCCATAACGTTCCATTGACCTTGATAGATCACGAATGGGGTCTTTCCATGATCACGGGCATATTGGTTCGCTTGGGACACAACCCATGCAGGAGTATCAGAAATTCCCTTGAAAATCGGACAAATTCAGATACCCTGGAGTGGGAACGAGATGTTCGGCACGCACCAAATAAAGGACTTTTCCTTGCTGAACGAGATTGTGGAGACCATTCATCATCTCCTCGATCGAAGTTTCCCAATCCCACCAGTGGACGTAGAAGATATCGATATATGAAGTTCTTAGCTTTCTCAAGCTGGCCTCTACGCTGACATTCATCGTTTTCAAGTTGTTTCCCGCATACAACACCTTTTGTTTTATTCCCGTCTCTCCACGGACATAATTCGTGGTGTACTTGCATAAAGGTGAGCACCATATTGCTGAGAGCTCCTTAAGTTAAATAACTGACCTTGGTCGCGAGGATGAGCTGATCCCTGATGCCGCGTTGCTCGGCCCATTCGCCAATGCACTCTTCCGAACTCTGATCTTGGCTGGACCAGGCTGGTTAATATGGTCGAGGGCCATCAATGCAAGACCCTTACTAGAAATTAGCGGTATCGATGAAGTTTCCGCCTGCTTCATAGAACGCATCGAGAAGCTTGAAGGAAGATTCCTTGTTCATACCCCCCATACCAAATTGCTCCCACTTGTCCCCGATGCTCATACCACCGAGCTGGAGAGGGGAAACGTGGATTGAGGCATGAGGAGACAGGGCTCGGTATCGAGCCAACCGGGACTCTGGCTTTGGCACTGAACCCATAAACGACATTGTGGAGATGGTGATCTGGAATCAGAAGGACAGATGGTGGATATCACTGAGAGCGCTGGACATCAAGATCGGTTGAACAAGTGTGTCTTTATACTCTGCTGATTGGGCTTGGCTTGACTCGGTCATCACCGTTGATACGCAGTCGTGGTGTGAATCATCATATCCACAAGACGGGTGTAATCGCTCTGACGCCTGTGATTGTAGGAAGAAAGGAAATCGGGGCCGGGACTCGCTCAAAACCTCGGCCAAGTTATCAATTTGGAAAATCGTCCGTTCCGACTGGGCGCTGATTGGCTTTGGGCCCGATGTTTAGTAGTAACTCGTGACAAAAACTCCGTGGAACAGGGGAGCTTTGGGATGATCTGACTCACCTGAGTAACACGACGAAGGCAAGATTTGTCAAGGCGTTATCAGGGCGGCCCCGGCAACCATCTTTAACTGGGGCTGTGCTGCCAAGCCGAACGCGTCAACGTCACATGTCACGTTTCCGTCTGTCACGCGTATACTGTCACACCACCTCACACCACCTACATCATTCACAACGATGGGTATCAAAGGACTCACCGCACTCCTCTCAGAACATGCACCAAAAGCCATCGTGGAACACGACATAAAGACCCTTTTTGGCCGCAAAGTCGCCATTGACGCGTCCATGTCGATCTACCAGTTCCTCATCGCAGTTCGGCAAAGGGACGGCGAGATGCTCACCAATGATGCTGGCGAAACGACCAGTCATCTTATGGGGCTCTTTTATAGAACAATTCGCATCGTGGAGAATGGCATCAAACCCGCTTACGTGTTCGACGGACGACCACCGGAGTTGAAGTCGGGTGTGGTGAGTAGACTAGAGGTCAAGTAACAGCTATCATTGACGCGCATGTGTGTGTAGCTCGCGAAACGTCTCGAGAGGCGAGAGGAAGCAAAAGCTGAGGGTGAAGAGGCGAAGGAAACAGGTACCGCCGAAGAGGTAGACAAATTCACCAGACGAACCGTTCGAGTCACCCGAGAGCATAACGAAGAATGTCAAAAACTTCTCAGGCTGATGGGTATCCCTGTCGTTATCGTTCGTCGTCTCCGCATTATCTCTCGAGGCATTGAACGTATGATCACGCTAGGCACCCTCAGAAGCGGAAGCCCAGTGTGCTGAACTTGCAAGGGGCGGAAAGGTACGATCACCATGAGCATTACCAGACACCCAATCATCGAGCCGTCCTTGGCAGGTATATGCAGCCGGCTCGGAAGATATGGATACTCTCACTTTTGCTGCCCCAATATTGTACCGCCATCTCACGTTCTCCGAAGCTAAGAAGGCCCCCATATCAGAGATAAGCCTTGAGAAGGCGCTCCAAGGACTCGAAATGAACATGTCACACGTAAGTCGTGCTCCGACGTATCCTAATTGTGCTGACCGTGCAAGTGCAGTTTATAGACTTGTGCATATTACTTGGTTGTGACTACCTCGAACCCATCAAGGGCATCGGTCCCAAGAGCGCATTGAAACTGATAAGAGAATTCGATGGGTTGGAAGGAGTGATCGAGCACCTACGAGAGAAGCAAGTTATTCGCGCTGTCTGGTTTGCAGAAGTTTGACCTTTCTCGTCCTTCCAGACAAGCCGAGAAAGAAGACAAGGCCGCTGATACCGAGGAGGGCGGTAAGAAGAAGAAAGGGGGCATACACGTTCCCGAGGAATGGCCCTGGCAGGAAGCCAAGAAGTTATTCGAAAAAGCAGACGTGCTGCCAGCTGCCGAAGTTGAGGTAAACTCCCACTTCCCCAAGTTGTGTGTCCCACGCACTCACGATGCAACTTGGCAGCTCGAATGGAAGGACCCTGATGTGGATGGCTTGGTGAAATTTTTGGTAGTGGAAAAAGGATTCAAGTTCGTGACCGTTTCGCACTTTGTCGTTTATCTTCTGACATGTTTTTTGATGCAGTGAAGAACGCGTACGAAAAGGCGCAGAGAAGCTCCAAAAGTTTCTCAGCGCAAAACAGCAGGGGCGTCTCGACGGCTTCTTCACCCTCCAGCCCAAAGAACCCCGGGAAAATAAGGGAAAGGTAGTAAAAGGGAAGGGGAAAGACGTGAAAGAGAAAGCAACGAAAGCCGGAGCGAAGCGGAAGGTAGAAGACAAGAGCGAAGAATCGACCAGCAAAAAGAGCAAAACGAAAAAGCAGTAGTGGAGATGAGCTTGACTCGCGATCTTTGGGTGACATTACATCCCTGCTACTTACGGTACTGATATGGTACCCTTCACTTCATTTGCATCTGTAATTTTAGTCAACCTGCATCACTCCAGCTCACCTTCCGCAATTTGGATTTATAAAGTATCCCACAAGTAAGTACAGGAAACCGGGCATCAAGGTTGCTCGGACCGTGGGGCCCGGGCTTCCCACCGTGGAGACCGCAAGGCTGGCTTTCATTAATATTGTGGGCGACGATGACTATCGAGACCCATGTCGTTTCTGGTGTTCAAAAGGTCCCCGTTCGCTCGGGACCTCCAACTATGGATGAGTTATTGGCTCATTACCCCGCGCGTTTCACATGGCTTCAGTTGAAGACTTTTGTCAGCTCGGGGTATGTCTGATTCTCGATCGTTGTAAATCATCGTCGTGACGGCTTTTAAAAGAGACCTTGGCCTGCTGAAGCGCGATAGGAGCCTTCAGTGCAGATATAGCGCATGGGCCGTTGGAATCAAAAAGGAGTATGGATCACTCAGTGCGTGCATCGTGGACTGGTTGATATTGGCACCGTAAACGCGCTATGGGCTGACATATCCAATGCAGCCAATTACCTTTTAAACCATCGCCTACAGTGGGGCAAACCCGACACGCTTTCACTACTCACATCGGCACTAGACAATCGATCCGTCGCTGCTTCAGAGAACGGAGAATTTGAACTCTATCCAGCTCCCGAATATTTCAAGGCCGATATACCATTTAACTCGGAGTTGATTTGTATCATACAGAATGACTGGCCTTATTCAGGTACGGCAGACGTCATGGGTTTATGGATCGCTCGAGTCCCGGTCGCTGACGATGCACCTCTGCAGTTCCCCCTGAAATTGAACATTCCTTGATCTGGAGCCGAGTGCCCGTCTTCCATCCCGCCTTGATTCCGCCTTCCATCGACGCCCGCATTCAGCAAGATGGTCTTTGTGGTTTTACAGGGTCAACTGATACCATTGAGAGTCTACCTTCTCTCGAGTCCTGTTTCCCGGCGCTGGCCGACTGGGGCATCACCATGGACCAGCTTGTTCGCTCTCCGAGGGGAAGTGAGGTGGAAGAGACAACAGTGAAGAACGCAGGGAAAGAGGTGCACGAATTCGTGAAGCGGAGATGGAAAGAAAACCAGTGGGAAACCGCGTGGTTCGTCAACCCTCCAGTACGTTTTATGCGCTGCGCCTACTATTAATTGTTCCTCTTCCGTGAGCACTCACTCCGCGTCTGTGATGCAGAGGTTACAAAGTATTCCGGGTTTAGCACATATCCATGTGTTTGCGCGGAGGAAAACGGCTGAAGAGGAGGCTGCCTGGCGTTCTTCAAGATAATCGACATGCTGGAAGCATGCATGATATCACAATAGATTTAGAAATCCAAGCAGTCAGTCTCGATGTCTCCGCCACGCTATTTCAAAATTATTATGAGTGCACTGAATTCTAGGGAAATACTCTTGACACGACTGGCACTTGTTCAGTTTCAATACGGCAACATAAGCTTAACGCTCGGTCTTACTAGTGGTGTCACAACGGCTACAGTAAAATATAATAGATGGCCTTTGTACATAGGTATCCTGGTTTGTCAAGCCTGGGTCAAGCCTGGGTGGCAAGAACGTCGAGGTACTAGTAAGTCCTTCCCTTCTCTACACTTGCTAGAAACCGTTGAGGACCCCCTGCCATCAAGCTTATGAAAAGTTTCCTCTCCCTGTCTTACCCCATTCACACCAGCGTCTCCTCTCTTACCGTAGAGATGGCGCTGTCGACCCAGCACCGTCATCAACGAAGACTCTTCAAGAATCAAAAGCCCTCTTGCCGTGTGTACACACTCCGGACGTCGAATACGCCTACGACCATCCATCGTCCGTCGCCTGTCTGCGGCTGGGCTCCGTCATGTTTTAGTCGCGTTGTTGGTCTTCGTGTCTCGTGTATTCTTCTCGTCGCTGTCTAGATAGGGTACCTTCATGATGTCACAGGGCACTGCGAGCGCTTCAGGGGTCTACATACACGAAGCATGATGTGATCAGGGATTAATCGGTTACCCCTGACCAGTTTTGCGTTCGCATTTTCGGTATACTCCATCTCCACAGGCACGAGTGCAACGGCATTAAAAACGAGGCCTTGAACGGTCTGAATTCAACTATCCCCTATGACCTCTACTTGTGAAGGAGTACTCGTATTGAGTGGGTTGCCGCCTGAATCCGAATCAGACGTGCAGCGGCACTGGACATCCAGTCTCCAGGGTCCCCTCTCTCGAGGTTGTAATAGACACCAAAAGTATGGACTGATTTCCGCTCTAAAACATCCTCGCTGCAGATTCGGACATTGCCACCGAGTCAGTCTGCTGACTTGATCAACCATCGACGTAATAGACAAATATGGTGATCTCCTCGAACCTCACTCTACATCAGCCGCTCGGTGGTGGCCGCCCATCTTGTTTCTCCATTTCGCTCACTGTCTCTGATCTCCCAATTTTCTGTCTACATGACCACCAAGACACATCACCCGCTCCCTCTCTGCGATGTGGTCACCACCGCATTCGCCGCCAGCCACTACGAGAACGGAACGCCCCAGCCCACTCCTCAACTCCCTTCCGAAGGCCCTGCCCGAACCCCAGTTCATGATCACCGCCCTATCTTGCATATAGCAACCCCCTCTCCGTCGACCGCCGCCAAAACCGCTCGACCCATTTCCTCAGTCCCTGACACACCTTCCGCTCGGACCGGACCTCCTCGATCTCTGTCGTATCAATTCACCCCTTCTAGCTCCCCCATTAACCTCTACTTCACTTCCCTCGATGCTCAGCACGGGAATGAAACACTGTTCGAAAACGACCTCGCTGAACTTCCTCAGTTCCCCTCCCAGCCTCGCTCTCAACGACGACACTCCACTTTCCGTGGGGCCTTGGAGTTGGTCAGTTCAAACATCGACAAAGACTTGATAGACAGGAAGGGAAAGGCACGTGAAACTAGCGGCCAAGACGAAAGTCGGACTTCCACAAGATGGCTTGAGCCATCCATGGACGGAAAGCCTACTGTCATCTTTGAGGGGCCTCAAGGCTCAGAACAGCCCATTGGGCATGATACGCGTCTTTCCAGACATGACACTGTTGGTCTCATCAAACAAGACGATTCGCAGCCCAAGTATCCGGCCCAACCAGATATCCACCGATCACAGTCTCATCCTCTCCCGAGGTCAATGAAGCGTTCTGGAGGCTCCGACAAGTGGGGCAAGTTACGTGCATTATTTCCATCCGTCATGCGACAGTCGCCCTCAACTGCTACAACGCACGCCGTTACACCGCCGGAAGTGAACATTATTGATGAACTTATTACTGGCGGCCTTTCCAATTTAATGTTGGGCCTTTGGTTCGAGCTGGACGACATGGGCCATCGACGTATCCCGGTTTTACTTCACCGGCTCCGTATCCGTATCAGCGATAGCCTGCATCCATCACACGCACAAAAAGCCGTGTTTCGTATCGAGTGTGAATATGCGAACGGTGCTGCTCGATGGGTCATTTATCGGCAGCTTCGAGACTTCATCTCGTTGCATACTCATTACACTATATCTAATGCATTCAGCAGCCACAAGGACAAGCTTCCAGAGTTTCCGCGAACTAGTATGCCTTTTCACCTACACTCCGTTGTCTTCCTAACTATGTTGCCCAAAGGTCTACCGTACTTGAATTTCCTCAAGATCGGGAGCGGAGGAATCCAAACCCGTCAAGCAGACTTCGCATTATCACAACGTGAAGCCCTAGAAAACTATCTCATCAAGCTCATTCGTGCTGTGGTACGTTGTTACAACTACGGAAATGTCACGCGAGTAAACGGCGTCGTCTACCCGTCAGATGTTTCATCCGTCATCGAACAGACTATCGGGTTTTCTTGAAGTCAGCGCCTTGTTCATATCCCTTGCGCAGGCAGGCGGAGTCCAATATAAAGCAGGCTTCCTACGTCTTGAAATCTCTGGAAATAACCCAGGACTTGGACGCAAAGCTACAAGTAGGAGAGATCGAAAGCAGTCTCGTTGGTGTGCTGTGCGGGATAGCTATCTAGTCGTTCTTGAAGAGCCCGGCGAAGTTAGTTGCATTTCTTTTCTATCGCACGCCTCTGATCAACGTAACAGTTGACTGTTTTGGATGTCTTCCTCTTGGACCCAGATTTCAAGATCGTACGTCCGATTCGCTACTATCGCAAAGGTCTCCACCTCCTTCGCCCGGAACCTGCGGACAGGGAGTTTCACACTGCAGAACTTATGCACGAAGTTCTATTACCTCATCAGACAGAGGTCGACTGTGTGTCGGTGATGGACTCTATCACTGGCAGAATAACTAGAGCTCTTAATATTCGCCAACGATCGACACCGAATATGGACAATGTTGAGAATCAGGAGAATAAGTCACCCCCTCGGCCTAGGCATGCGCGACATGATTCGGCTTCTTCAGGGAGTTCAGTCGCATCCAACCTCTCACTCTCTCCGATGTTGGATCCCTCTACGCACGTTAAGCCCCTTCAAATCTCTCAGCCTCGACGGAATAGGCGAGTTGAACAGCAGAATCAGCAACAGGACCAAACATTATCTGAGAGTGAGCAACGGAAGCGAAAGAAGCGCTCTCAAGACGTTTCAAAGCACACCTTCTATGTTGAGAATTCACAGATGCGGCTCAAACTGTTTGCGAGGAACGAGGTAAGTACGGAGTCGAACGCTCGGGTCATGACTAACGCTGCTTTCCTAGCGCCAAATGTTACAATGGATTACGGCGTTGGAGAAGGCTGCGGATATGTGTCAGTTTGTAACCAAGAATCGGTTCGGCAGTTTTGCACCAATCCGGATGAATGTGGCTACACAGTGGCTTGTGGATGGGGTTAGTTTGCTGTCACGAGTTCCCATATCCAGTGACTTGACCTTCTCTCCAGCGCGACTACATGTGGAATTTGTCAAGAGCGCTCATGATGGCGAAAGAGAGCATATATATTCATGATTGGTGGCTCTCGCCGGGTGTGGCTGATCACTCAGAGAATCATGTTCTTTCGCTTACCTACTGCAGAATTACAGCTACGACGACCAAACAAAGACAACTATCGACTGGATAGGATTCTGGAGCGAAAGGCGAACCAAGGCGTTAAGATTTATGTGATATTATAGTGAGTGTCTAGCCTTGGTATAGACCTCATGTGCTCATACTGTCAACAGTCAGGAAGTGTCAAGCCGCACAACCCCGACGGATAGCAAGTGGGCAAGGCTTTACATTACTCTCATCTTTCTCTGACATCCGTGCATCATATTAGTTACACGAAACAAAAGTTGTCATCGCTCCATGAAAACATCATGATCCAGCGATCCCCTTCGCATTTCCAGACGGGCACATTTTACTGGGCTCACGTGAGCTAACAAACTGTTATCCACTTACTCCGGCATCGTTAATTTTTCATCGTTTCAGCACGAGAAACTTTGCGTTATTGATCAAACCATTGCCTTCACGGGCGGGATAGATCTTTGCTTCGGAAGGTCTGTGATACCGTTCATACCTCACTACATATTTAATTGTCTCTAGATGGGACACCCCACAACATGTCCTCGTTGACGACCCAGAACTATCGCTGTACAAAACAGAAATATGGCCCGGTTTGTTTCCGACGAGCTCACACTGGCAGGTCTGTGTTGACTGTTTCCAGGAAAGGACTACAGCAATCCGAGGGTCTTGGATTTCCACACTCTTCACAAGCCTGAAGAGGATATGTACGACCGCTCCAAAGTTCCGAGGATGCCTTGGTATGTATTTACTGAAATAGGTATTAAAGAAGCTAATTCCGTACAGGCACGATGTTGGGATACAAGTTGTCGGCCAACCGGCCCGTGATCTGGCTCGACATTTCATAGAGAGGTGCGCCAAATGCAAATCGACACATTTTAATTGTTGATAGATAACACTAGATGGAATTGGTTGCTGCGTATCAAGGTATGGCATATTTGTGCATCTGAGATATCTCATCACGAAAGCTCTGTTTGCGTAGAACCATACAAGGCTTATGCCATTTTTACTGCCTCCTCCGGAATTCAGACCTGGAGAATTGGAGGCCATGGGTCTCACAGGAACTTGCGAGATGCAAATTTGTCGCTCGGCCGGAGCATGGTCACTTGGCACACCAAATCGGATTGAACATTCCATCCAGGACGCGTACATAATAGGTCAGCCCTCCTGATGCATTCATAAGTATCAGTCCTGATCCGAAGCAGCGATTGACGAGTCGGAGCACTTTGTGTACATCGAGAACCAGTTCTTTATCACTTCGTAAGTATACGCATCGTAGAGTTGAGAGCAGAGCTTATTTTCAACTTCTTGAAGGACTGTCATCAACGACGTGAAGATCGAGAATGGGATCGGAGATGCTCTTGTTAGACGGATTATTCGTGCGAAACGAGAGGACACTCCGTGGAAGTGTTGCATCATCATACCGCTATCCCCTGGGTTCCCATTTCCGGTCGACCATAGCGATGCTAGTGCGGTGAGTATGCCTGATTCTTGGTATATCCTCAAATTGAGGCAGTAATCTGACAGTTACGAATCATACTTGACTGCCAAAACCGTACTCTGTTCCGAGGGGAAGACTCGATTTATGAGAGACTGCGGGCAAATGAAATTGAGGTAAGTTCAACCCCCCTTGATTCACCTCTCATCGTAACTTCCGTTAGCCTGAGGATTATATTCGTGTTTTCTCCTTGCGAAATTGGGGCAAGATGCGTGATGGGGTCTTGACTACTGAGATTGTAAGCCACCCAATGCTGAATATGTTTCCGTGGGTTAATGACGGTTTCAGGTGTACATTCATGGCAAGATCTGCCTTGTTGATGACAGGCTCGCGATCATTGGAAGTGCGAACGTCAACGAGCGATCCCAGCGGGGTGATCGAGATTCAGAAGTAGCGGCTGTCATCCGAGACACTGACATGATCGAGGGGTAGGTCGCGGTGACCCTTATTTCTTGCCGACCTCTCGGCTGATCTGCTTGGGTGCAGAACGATGGCAGGTAGTCCGTTCGAAGTGGGGCGATTCGCACACACGCTTCGCGTCCGGCTGATGCGAGAGCATGTTGGAATTGACGTCGATGCCCTAACTGACGAAGACAATACATCACGTGAAGAATGGTCATACCGCGAACGAGCTCAGGAACAGTGGGGCCCGAATGCTGAACAAGAGTCGCCCGGTTGTCAAGTTACGGAACTTGCGCATGAGCGACCATTCCGTGATGCATTGCACACGGTGGCGCATAGAACCAAAGAAGGTACACGATTCCTCTACTCGTGATTACTGTCTTACCGACCTGACAATCAAGGTGCTCAAGCTGCAGAGCACGCTGTCACCGAACCGGTGTCAAAAGTGGTCCATCCATCTGTGGCTGATGGCGAGACGCACGACTCCAGTTCAAAGAGAGAGGGTTCACCGGTTCAGGAGGGTCATGTGCCATGCCCTCTTGATGAAGAGAGGCCCATCGGATTCACTAGCGTGGGAGTCCCCGTAGTTGAGGATAAAGCCCTTGACCATCCACCAGCGGCTCAGGAAATCGGGGAGCCATCCAGCGCTGACCGGCCGAGTGCGTGCCAAGATCAGGAGCCTGGCTCGGGCTCTGATACGCCATTCGATGCTCGCAATGCTGGGTGGGAAGTGGTGGATGGGGTAACCCAAACTGCTCGCGAGTCCTCGCACTCTCCATCGGATCCCAGTGACCTGGCTGAGGACAAGAGCACGACGCATAAGCGGTCTGACTGGAGAAAACAGAGACAACTTCACGAAGGCAAGGGAAAGCAGTCGGTTCCGGCACTAGCACCGCACGTTCATCCTGATGATTTCGAGGATCCGATCTCGGATGAGTTTTGGGACCATGTTTGGGTTGCGTGTGCTGAACACAACGTCAGTTCTTGCTCGATTGATCTCCCCACGTGTCTTTACTTACTGGCTCTCGTAGACGGGGATATACCGCAAGGTCTTCCATGCGATCCCGGACGATACGGTGACTACCTGGAAAGAATACAAGCACTTTATTGCTTGCCATGAGCGGTTTACAAAGACAGTGAGTTTCTAGTCGTGACCCATTGTGAGTCTGATCTCTTATTCTCTGTTACCAAGACTAGCCCCTCCCCTCCGTATTCATCAAGCAGTGATTCCGGGGAGCACGGATCCAGTCCTCCGGGTGAAAGCGTTGAGGAGCTCCATGACCAAGACGGAAAGGATAGCGAAAGATCGTTGCCCACGACCATGCCCAAATCACAGCACACGCTGGAGAAGGAACTAGGAAGAGGGAAGGGTATTCGAGGATCTCAGCCGTTCGATAAGGGGGAGTGGGGAGAAATGGAGAACTTGTTGAAACACATACGCGGTCATCTAGGTAAGGCAGTCAACCTTTGTTGCTATTCTCATCTAAAAACATGATCCCTAGTTTTACATCCGACACACTTTTTGGAGCGCGAAGATGATGGCGATAACTTTCTGTTCAACGCCGATAGGTGAGTGGAGTTCGTGGCTTTGTGCAAGACATTGCTGAACACGTGCATCACACAGGCTCATGCCACTCCCGATTTATAATTGAGCACAGTTTCGCTCGCAGGATAGGACATACACGCTTGGGACTCTTTATTCCGCACGCATTGCATGGACATTCACGATACGTATAAAGTTATTGGTTATAATTAGCTTTATCTATCCATGTGCTTTGATCGTTCTCGTTCACTCTTCGCAATGAATATCGAATATTAGTTTATCTGGATTTCGGAAAGTCGTCAGGCAAAAGCACGGGTGGCAGGGCGCGCGACCGACCTTCGACGTAAGGCGCCGTGTATTCCTGGTAGTCCCGGTGTGCCTTGTGAGGTCCGTAACCGTTCCTCAGCGCATCTTCATCGTTGAAGACAAAAATGACGCCTGGAAAAAAATCAGCTCAGTTGAGACGTTCGACACGTTTCGGTCAAGGGGAGGCACACGCGTTGTTGCACACACCGACCTTCGTCAAAGTCATGATCCATGGGGTGCTTTATCTTCGTACCGGCCTTGATACCACGGATGGCGGGTATCTGCGAGGGCAACGCGTGCAGGCTCCTCCTGACTTTTTCGGCGTCAGCGAGAGAGATGCCTGGTTTGAACCTGAGCAGGACTGGTGAACAAAAAAAAAGGGTTGGAAAGGGCTTTCAGTTAATTCTCCGGGGGAAAACGGTGGAGTTTCCGTACGACGTACCGACGTGGTAGATGGGCATGGTGGTGGACTCTGGAGGAACAACGAACGGAAGGACCTGAGAGCGCTTCGATTGGTGAGGAACCCACGCCCCGTCAGATGATCAGGCTCGGGGTTAGTATTTTAAGGACCGGAGCTCTGGATCGAACAGGCTGTGTTTAGCAGACTATCGGGCTATCGTTTAACAATCGCCCAAGTCGAGATAAGAAAGACTCACACGTCCAGGCCACGTCCTCACACTTGGATCGGACGAGGTGCTCAGGGGTTATTTTTTTCCCAATTTGAGGAGGGTGTGGATCATTGCGTATTGCAGTCAAGACAACAGTAAGAGCTAGTGGACAGGGTGAACACATTATTTGACGAACAACATCTAGTATAGGAGGTCCATCATCAAAGCCTGATTCGAGGGAGGAGGTTTTTCATGCATCCTTGTCAACAGTGGCAAGGTGCTCTGCGAGTCGTGACAGCGTCTCTTCGGCACGGGGGTTGCGAGGGAAGGATCGCCCATCCCCTTTGCTGCAAAGCCCACCGTGGTCAGCAAAGCGAATTCATGTCGTCAGCCGACTATGATATCCAAGGCTCACTCACCTAGCACCACCGTATGCGGCGCGGTACACCCAACCGCGTGGTTTGTTCCACCCAAATACCTGCACCCAGTTCTTCCGCCACCCAAGATCATACAGCTTCACTGAACTGTGAGCATCTCGAACAAGGCTTCTTTGCTTGTATGAGAGCTCATGTTCCATAGGAGGATCCGAGAGGCGAAGTGACGCGGGGAGTGGTGGTAAATATCGAAGGAGCAGGAACGGCGAGAGACTTTCTAGAGTTGTTTGGTTCGTACTGTTCGCGTTTAAGACAACTTGTGGGTTTGCCGGACGAATGGGCACTTACGAGATCAGGTACATGTGATATATTGTGAAGGAACCAACGACAAGGGCAAAAACGAGACCGGTGGCAGTCAATAGAAGTTCGTGAACAGGCGTGGCATCATCCTCGTCAACAGTTAGCAAGTTTCAGAGCGTAAACTTGGGACCGCACATGCTCACCAGGACTGAGATCGAGTTATGGAGTGACCACCAGAATGCATGCGCAGAGATGATGCAGATGTAGGTCGAGAGGAAGGTAATGCAGGATATGAAGTGGAAAAATGCAGGATAAGTTCTATGGCCCTAGCGGAAGATCGGCAAGAGCAATTTCGTCTGACGTCGACCTAGACCTACCACACACTTGCTTCCAAGCCACGGGCAGTGATGGTCTGATCAATCAGCACTCTTGGTAGCCGATTCAGGATATCCGGGGCCTACCCATTTTTAACACGCAGCGTCCGCAAATATTGCAATGGTGTGTGCGCTCTGGCTTCGGTCCCCAGCACTTACGACACCATTTGAGAGGGGTCAACTCGTCGTCAAAGTCAGGGGTAGCCATGAGAGCTTCCCGCAAACCCAGATCGTCCCTGCCTGTATCCTCGCTTTCTCCTTCTGAAACTCCTTTGGGGAGAGAAACTGGTCCGGGGTCACGAACCACACAAACAATGAGCGAACAAAATGCAAGGAATGTAAGGCAGTATGAAACAAGCAAATGGACGAGAAAGCTTGAGGTGGAATGCAGTGTGCGAAGGTAATGATTGACGAGAACGAGCAGCCAAGATGGGTGCGGGGCTATCATCAAAAAAACCAATACTATCGAAGCAAGTCGCGTTGAGGATCATTTGATGGTCCGAGCCTGTCAGGTTGGAGAATTGACACTTACACCAGAGGGGAAGGTAGTGAAACCATTTTTTGGGTGGATCGTCTGGATCGTCGTCGAAGCTTTTCGGAGGGTCTCGTCTTGTGGACTCCGCGGAAAAATCGAAGGAGAGTAGTGGCATTGGGTATCGACACCGGAAACACGGTGGTAGTAAAGGTGAGAAATGAGCTGATCGGACTTAGCGTCCAACTTGCTCCGTCAACTGACCTGCTCCTGCTGAGGGTACTCACCACTACTACATTTCTCCGGCAAATGGACTCCTCCCTTGCACATCTATCCTCTACGTGGCACCTCTTGGCCGCACAAACTTCCAGTGGACGTCACGACATGTGTAGTGTTCTGACACATTCCCGTTGGGGAATGACCGGATGACTGTGACTCAACGCAATACAATCTTGCGGTCCGGACTGCTCCTCATTATGCCCGGTGTCCACTGTCCGTTTGCGGAGGGCCGTCTATCTTCGCCGCAACGAAGAATTCCTCCCGGTGCACGGACTTCTCAGAACTCTTTCACACAGACACCATGTTCCCAGTCGTTCTTAAAATTTACCTGATTGCGTTACACACTTCTCTAGCTGGTATGCTATGGGGGCTTGACACTGGTGAGCTCCAGGAGTATTTATCTAACGCACCTCTTGACGATTCCGGTCGAAAGGTTCCATCGGTCCTCTGACGCAAATGCCACAATTTAGCAACTCCATAGGATACATTTCATCCGGTCAACTCGGGATTTATGTCGCCTGTATCCTGCTCTCCGCCTCGATTTCCTCTTTATGCAGTGGCCATGTCGCTGATGTCATCTCTCGCAAGTATGGCATTCTCAGTGGTGGACTAATAGTCGCCGTTGGGACCATTATATCCGCCTCTGCAAATAATCTCACTGCATTGATCTGTGCCCGTCTAATAACAGGCATTGGACAAGGCCAGTCAATCTCAGTGGTGACGATCTACCTGTGCGAGATCGCTCCCAAAAACATTCGTGGTACTGTGGCAACTATGCTGCAGCTCCTCATCACGATAGGCATCGCCGCTGGGTACTTCATAGCCTACGGGTCGTCGAGACTGGATAATAGCCTAGCTTGGCGCATTCCATTCATCATCGAAGCTTGTGTAGCCGTAATGCTATCGATTGGAATGGCTTTCATGCCATTCTCTCCTCGATGGTTGGTGGAACGAGGCCGATTTCAGGAAGCTCGCCAAGTCTTGTCAAGACTCCGTCAGACCGAAAACGTTGATGAAGAGTTGCATGGTATCACAGGGTCTCTGGAAGAGGAGGGCACGCAGCGAGCCACTTTCTCGGAAGTCTTCTCGAAACGGTACATCAGAAGGAGTCTACTCGGAATATTCTTGATGGGGTTTCAAATGCTCTGCGGTGTACGTATTTATTCCATTTTTATGGCAATTCATTGCATACCACCGATGTCTTCGGTTTGGACTAGATCGATGCGGTGCTATACTACGCTCCCATCCTCTTCACGCAAGCCGGCTTCTCATCACAGCGTGCATCATTCCTTGCCTCTGGTGTTTCAGGAATTATAAACCTAGCGTTCACCATTCCAGCTCAGCTTTACGTGGATAAGTGGGGGCGGAAGTTCCCCTTGATAGGGGGAGGAATCGCCATCGCTAGTTGCTTTGTGGCAATCGGCAGCATATATGCAGCTCACGGTGGCAGGGCGAATGGAGGGGTCTACCTCAACGGTAAACCCTCTCAGTGGGCTGTCGTCATCCTAATCTACATGTTTGTCGCCAACTTCGCATGGTCCTGGGCTGTGGTGAGTTCCCAGGGATATTCTGTTCTAAAGCACCAGGCTCGACTTCCTCTTAAACAAGGTCATTAAAATATATGCGTGCGAGATAGTGCCTACACGCCTGCGAGCGAAGGCATGCGCATTCCAGCAAGTAGGTTGTCGTTTCTCGTTGTCGAGATGAATTATTTATGAGATATTTAGCTTGCTAACTGGGTTATTAACTTCGCGGTGGCGTTGACTGCTCCTCTCTTCCTCCGCGCGTCCCCGAGCGGGCCGTACTTCTTATTCGGTGCAGCAACCTACTTCGTCACGCTAGTATGTTACTTCTTCATGCCTGAAACCAAGGGGAAGAGTCTGGAGGAAATTGAGGTCCTTTTCGAGATGAAGAACAGTACTCCGATGTCCGTGTCAACGGCGTGACGGATCGTTGGTTGGCTACTCACACCATGATCAATTCTAGACTCGAGCGGCATGTGCCTCCGCTCTGTTAAAGTTTCAGCACGACACATTCGTGTCAGCATTAAAGCTCTCGCCGTGCCCCACTGTCTTGTCTGACACAAGCTGTCAATATGTCACTTCTGTTACTTATCAGCTCTGGGACGCTGCTGGAATCGCTTTCACTAGTATGTTGACTCCGGCAGTGTGACCCGGTGTGACAAGAGATGGCCCTCGGACTTCCTACCGTGGAAGGGGGCGTCGAATAGAAAATGGCACCACTGGGCGGGTATGTGTGTTGTAGGATAATCGGCGGTTCTACATCCAGCTCGTCTCTCGGGTGGCCTCATCCACGTCTTAGCCGAGTTTCGGAGTGAGCTAGGCATTCTTGAGTCACAGGAAAATGGTCGATTACAGTCCGGAAATGATACAATGACTTGAATGTGTCCTGCACGCACATCTTACGCACTATGAGATGGTGGGCAATTTACTACATATACAACTTTCCTGTAGAGTGCGGATGCTTTGCATCAAGTTCTTCGCGTCATTTCCATGCGTCTAGGAGAGGTCCGGTACAATTGCGCGAAGAGGAGGTTGCTTCTCAAGGTAAGCGACATTCTGCAATAAATGGTTGTAGTCACTACCGTCGCCCTGGACAAAAAATGTCAGAAAGAAACGAGCAGTATAACAAGTATCATCGACTAACAATCATCGTAGTCGGGAAGCCAGGGTCGAATGGAACAACACTCTCCAGATACTTGATGTGCTCGGGGGTAAGAGTAATCTCCAGCGCCTCGAGGTTGGCCTCTAATTGTTCCACCTTGCGGCCGCCGATGATCGGGAACACATATGGTGACTTTTGCATGACATATGCAACTGCTACGGCAGTGAGATGCTTCGCACCGACTTCTTTGGCGACCTTTTCCAACGCTGCGCTCATGGCCCTTTCTTGATCGTTTCGCTTCCAGTCCGCTTGAAAAAAAGCACGGCCGTTATCACCTGACTGGGCACGTCGCTCTTCTTCTTCATCGCTACGGAGCCTTCCGCCCCCTAGCACACCCCACGGAGCCAAGGCCATGCCTGTGCGAGGCCGTAAATAATCATGCGGTGCTAAAGCATTGCTTGAAGGTCCGAACATACCATGAGCCTTGCACATCGGGATGATATCTCGTTCAAAAGAGCGCTGCATAACATTCCATTGACCTTGATAGACCACGAACGGCGTTTTGCCATGATCACGAGCGTACTGGTTCGCCTGGGACACGACCCACGCAGGAGAGTCAGAAATACCCTAGAAGGTTAAACGGTTTGAGAAATCAGGAATGCAAAGGGTTTCCTCAACACGTACCAGATAGAGCACTTTGCCTTGCTGAACGAACGTGTGGAGGCCATTCATCATTTCCTCGATGGAAGTTTCCCAATCCCACCAGTGGACGTAGAGAATGTCGATGTATGTTGTTCTCAGCTTTTTCAAGCTTGCTTCTACGCTGATATGCATCGACTTGATATTGTTGCCCGTATAGAGGACCTTTTGCTTGATCCCGGTCTCCGCGCGCACAAAATTTGTTGTATACTTTGCGGCTGAATGAGTACGACGCCGGACGAACCAAGGAGATTGCTGACCTTGGTTGCGATGACGAGCTGATCTCTGATACCACGCTGCTCGGCCCATTCACCGATAAATTCTTCTGAGCTTTGATCTTGGCTGTAAACGAAACAGTAACCATGACTGACAAAGACGGTCCCGGTGAGACACTCACTAGTTGTTGGAAGTATCGATGAAGTTTCCGCCTGCTTCATAGAACGCATCTAGCAATTTAAATGAAGTCTCCTTGTTCATGCTCCCCAAGCCAATCTTATCCCATTTATCCCCGATGCTCATGGCGCCAAGTTGGATCGGAGAGACGTGGATCGAGGCATTAGGAGACAGCACGCGGTATCGTGCGAGACGGGAAGTGGGCTTAGGGGCTGGTACGAGTAACGCTGACATTGTGCAGTTATTCGTCAGGCGATGGTAGATGCAACAGCGAGTTGAGTCTAGCTCATCGATGTGCACCGTGTGCGGGTCTTTATACAGCCCCAGGTGGGTGGGTTCTTGTCATCACTATTGCCACATCCCAACCAGACGCGTCATCTGCATAACGGAGATGAAAGGAATCCTCGGGGACTGTAGCTGCACTGACTCATCACGTACCTCGACGGGCGTATCATAGCTCAGCGGTCAAATTCATCCGGGTCCTGTTCCTGTTTCAAGCTGTCCTCGGGTCGTAGCCACTGGAGCGCTGGAAGATTGATGCAGCTGATTTGTCACTCAGTAAGTTTTCCCAGAGATATGAATAACCGCCGATACAGCAGTCATCGCGGCAGCCTGTATGCAACTTGTGGGCTTCTAATGTTATTCCCTTCCATTGCAACTCGAAGAGTAGACCCGAAAACCAAGTTCGCACTGGTATTCGGATGGCGTCGAAAACTCCTCATGAGCGCTAGCCTTGCACAAGATTTAGATGACTAACATGATCATGGGGTCTGTCGTAGATCGACACCGTAACCAAACCCCATCATGCCACTTACTCTTGCTGCCCCCCCAAGTACATGCTGCTGGACCGGAATTAAACACACCGGCACCCCTGAAGGACACATCGAATCACTCGGCGGACTCGACACCTACATCTCCGAACCACCAGCGAATTTAGCGCCCGGACTACACAAGAAAGTTCTCCTGTTCCTCGCAGACGCCTACGGACCCCTGTTCATCAATAACAAGTTGCTTCAGGACTACTTCGCCTCGCGGGGTATGTCTTTTAGGTTGGTCCGCGTGTAACGGGCTGTCCCTGATGCGAGAGGAAAACCCAGGATTCATCGTACTCGGACCGGACTACTTCTTCGGAGTCCCCGTGCAGAATCTGCCGGCGGATCGCGACAAGGTTGCATGGTCTCTGGAGGCACTTGCCGCAGCGATGGACGTATTCCCAAAATGGTTTGAAAAAGTCAAAGCGACATACAGTACGTAGGACTTTGCCGACGTTGCGTCCGTCCGATACGCTGTTGAGCGGCTTCTGTCTCGTAGGGACCGAAATGACAACGTACGTCGCGGTCGGTAAGTGCGCTGCAGACCCGCGGCGCTTAAGCTTCATTGATGGGTCAATGATTGTTGACCGTGTCTCCAGGTTACTGTTTCGGCGCACCGTTCGTACTGGATCTGGCCGCAGAGGGGTCCATCGTGGCAGGTAATGTGTTTTCGGTGGACCCAAAGAGTGAAGATCAGCCTACACGCCAACGCAGGTGCTGTCGCCCATCCCGGTTTTCTTGAGGAGAGCCATTTCCAGAAGCTCAACAGTATGTCTCTAAACAAAATGATTGAATTCCGTCTGCTCACACTGGAACAGGACCCCTCCTACTTTCGTGTGCAGGTGAGATTCGACAATGGCTCACCACCAACCCTTTTCTCGGCTGATCCCCATCACCAACAGAGGATGACTTCGCCTTTCCTCTTGAAGCACGAAGGCGTGCTGAGGATATCTTGGTCAGCAACAAATCGACTTACTTCTTCCAAGTTTTTTCGGGAGTGTCCCATGGATTCGCTGTTCGCGGTGACCCGAATGTGCCCCATGCACGTGAGTGTCTCCATCATGCACTTGGTTTTTGATGAACATTCTTTCTCTATTCATAAGGCTGGGCAAAGGAGGAAAGTGCTCGTGGAATAACAGAGTGGTTCTTCCATTTTGTGGTGTGAGGAGTAATCAGTGATTGCCATTGTAGGATATCCTGCTACAGGCAACGACTCGGAAAATAGCAATGCAGTCAAATTTTGACATTTGGGAATGGGATATTGTGATACATACACCGGGTCATGATTTGTGATTTTTTTTTGTATCCTTGTCTAGAGAGGTGGATTGTGTAAATCACACCAGACAATTTACGAGCACCTCTTCAAGCTTACTGTAATTGCACCAGGTCAGCATCTAAGTCCCGCTGTGTTCACTCAGGCTACTAGCTAGTCTCGCTGCCGTGTATCCTGCTTTCATCCCGAACACGGTGCCCGCCGTCAGTCCGCTACCTCCTGGGTAGTTGTTATAATAGAGATCTCCAATCATCTCTCCAGTGCAAAACAGACCCCGGATGACCTCTCCACTCTCAGACAATACCCCACCCGTCTCTGGATCGATTGCTAGACCACCAAACGTGAATGTGATGCCACAAGCAACCTTGACAGCCAGGAAAGGCCCTTTCTCGATTGGAAGGGCCCAGTTCGACTTTGCAAGGCTCAACGACAGCCTAGCGGACTGGGTTGACAGGCCGTCTTTGATAGTTGGATCCCATTTGGAGCCTGGGTGTCCCATGCGATGTCGGTGAACTGCATTGTTGTACTCACGGACCGTCCACAGGAAGCTTTCTTTGTCTTGCAGCCCCTTGCCCACTAATTTGTCAGCCAAATCCTCGATGGTGGGCGCCGTGATCTTCTCTACAACATCATCGCCGTATTCTTCCCTCCGAAGCCGTGGAATCACCTCCGCGTCCCACACTTGGAAGGCACAACCCTCCGGTTGCAGTAAGATTCGCCTCCCAAACTCCGCGTAGGTATAGTTTCTGAAATCCTTGCCTTCATCGACAAACCGCTCTCCGTTGATATTCACCATAATGCCCAGCGGATACCCGGATTTGGTGAATTGATTGCTCAGCTCCCTGTCTCCGGCATCGGTTGGCGCATTTGCGTCCCAGCAAGTACTATGGCATCCCCGCCAGTCGCCGACGAGCTTGGCACCTATGGCTTGCGCCATCAAGATCCCGTCTCCGGTATTGTAAGGAGTTCCGCGAACCTAAGCATCGCTGAGCTATTGTTCTACACAACGTATATGGATACCCACCCGCGCATGTTTCCAGTCTGGTCCAAGGTTTTTCACGCGAAGCTCTCGACTGGACTCGTAGCCTCCACATGCGAGAATAACTGCAGGTGCCTTGAGCCTGACTTCTTCTCCGCCCTTCCGTACTACAACCCCCGTGACAGCGCCACTCTCGGTGATGAGCTCAACTGCAGGTGTATTGAACCACAGCTTAATACCCCGCTCCCGGAGCGCTTTCAAATCCGCCTTGATTAGCCCCTTTCCGCCATCCTCCACGCTCAATGCCAGCCCTCCCCAGAACTTTTGTCTTCCGGCCACCTCGTATGCTTGCCTGTGGAATGCCAGGATGAATGGTATCTTGACTGTCTCCGCGAGCCATTGTATTGCATCCCTCGAGTTCTCCACCATGGTCTTGACTAGCTCGGGGTTCGACTTGTTTTCTCCGAGACGCATGATGTCGCCGATAAAATCGTCTGCGGTGTAAGGTGCTATATCGATTTTTTCAGCTTGTTCGGCTGTCACGTTGGTGACAATGGGGAGGAGGTCCGCAAGGCCGGCGTGGACGGTACGATGGGCACCCGCTGTGAAGTAGCTGTTCCCGCCGACCCACTCTTCGGGCGCTTTTTCTACGATCAAGACGTCTTTGCAGCCCGCCTCGACTGCAGAAATAGCAGCAGAAGCACCTGCGTGCCCGCCGCCTACGACGATGCAGTCAAGGGTTCGTGTCATTCCAGGATTTTTGGAGGATCGAACACGGCTGACCTCTAGTAGACTTGGTATAGAAAAGGACAAAACAGAACGAGTTTTTATACTTATTTTTCCAGGCTAACCACCGGTGAGGATCACGAGTTGCCCCCATGTGAACCAAGCTGACTGTTTATTGCAGTGATATAGATATACAATCTGTTCTTGTCTGATTCTCCGTTGCTAGATCCGCTACGCCCGATTGATCCCTCCGTCGCTCATATCCGAGAAGGGTTTACAGCCATGTATCCTCCATCGATAACCAACTCTTGTCCGTTCATATATGCTGCGGCAGGCGATGCGAGGTATACCGCTGTGCCGGCCATCTCCGCTGCTCTGTATTGTACAACGATCAGAAAATTTTTGGCTCATGGATGGATGCCGGAGGAAACAAAGTGGTGTCCACTGAACTTACGTTCCTGGTCGTTTGGCAGGTACTGACACGACAGGCATGCCCACCGCGTCCGTCGCTTCTTGGCCGGAAATAACACTGTGCGTCATCTCACTCTCGTACACGCCTGGTGCAATCGCGTTGACGCGGACTGGGATACCCCGGAGGGCAAACTCTGTAGAGAGCATCTTAGTGAGGTGAGAAGCAGCTGCCTTTGAACTGTTGTAGCAGAACTAAAATCACATCATGATTCGGTTGAGCTGATTTTTGCAAAAGGGAAAGAAAGTTAGTTCCGTACATGTCTTTGCGCAATTTTAATCAGTCCACTCATACTCGTGATGTTGATCACGTTCGAAGTGAATCCGGGTTTATCCTGAGATCCCTTGTCGAGCAATTCCAGGAAAGCCACCGTCATGAAGTAGATGGAGAACGTGTTGACGGAATACAACGCAGACCATTCTTCGAAGGATTCGTTGTTGAAGAGGTACTGGCTGATTTCTTCCGCCTTTTTGGGAGCTCTTGGCGATGGTTTGTTGAGTTCAGAGGAGACAGGACCGGATTGACCAGCGCTGTCGCGAGGCAGTCAATGATCAAAAAATCAACAGAAGCAATACAGATTCTCACTTGTTCACAAGGATATGCAA
This sequence comes from Rubroboletus satanas, assembly GCA_038090635.1. Taxonomy (NCBI): domain Eukaryota; kingdom Fungi; phylum Basidiomycota; class Agaricomycetes; order Boletales; family Boletaceae; genus Rubroboletus; species Rubroboletus satanas. The sequence goes on from JBBPNB010000087.1 coordinate 41,467, forward strand.
CTTCCCTTCGTCGTTCCCGACCTTCTGCACGACCTGTTGGATATCGTCCTTGTTGGTGGTATCCATCTTCAGCCTAAGATTTGCGCAAGGAACGAACGTTGAAACGGGGTCTGTGCACACTGCGATCAGCGAAATCTCACGCGATTAGGCTCCCCATGGTATCTTTCTTGCTGTTATTCCAGGACTCGGTGATGTTCTGAAGAACCTCCAGTCGTCGCCCAGAGATGTAGACACGCGCCCCGTTGGCAGCAAGCCCCTGAGCGATCATCAGCCCGATCCCGGTGCCACCGCCCGTCACAAGAGCAACTAGACCGTTGAGGTCGTACAGCTTTTCCAGTGTGAATTGGTCGGGGGAAGTCATGGTTCAAGCTGAAGAGGGATTGGTGCAAGATCTAAGGAGGGGCTGTGAAAACATCGACGGACGCCCGTGGCATCGGTCCGGCGCGCCGGACCGAGTGGGATCCGAATCCGTTCTGAAAGTGAACTCAGGAGGGAGACAGATATCAAGTACATTCGACACATTACACTTTTCAACACCAGTACATATCAAACGACAGACAGACCATCGTCTATACAGGAGAGGCTATGAGATCACAACGAGTCCATGGGCAACAAAAAATAGTAAGTGTAACAACTAATTATCCCCTATATTACATTTAGCTTACCAACTTGAATAGACTTCTGCAGTGAGGGTAGCTGTGCTGCAAGTCCAAGCAGGAACGACGACTCGACCCAGCGACCCTCTGCCATCAAATTACTTAAGGAAGTGTTGCGACACACTATGGTGTTGATAAACGTGGGCAACGCAGCAAATGGTCTAGAACGCCGACTTGGTGAACCAAGCGCGGGTGCACTGAGATCTTGCAAGTATAGATTCTTGGCTTCTGGGATGGATAGTCGAGAAAGTATGGTAATGAGTTCGGGTGGGATATCCGAGTCTTCATTGTCCACGCGGAGTGATAACGATTCGAGGAAAGGCAAAGCGACATCATCGTCGCCGATCAGCGGCCTTTGGAGGCGTAATGCCTGAAAAGTTTCGGCCTTGTGGCAAACACACAATTTGAGCTCCCGAAGTCGGGAGGAGACCTGTAACATTGACAGAACCTCATCGGCGGCCTCTTGCCCGCGATTGAACCCGTGATGCGTGTAGTCCAGGAACGAAAGGTTTCCAAACAACTCTGGGAGCCATGTCAACCGCACGCCTTCCAATGTGACTCGGGCGAGCCTCGGAGTAAAACCACCAAAGAGGCTGAACTCTTTGGTATCATCATTCTGGGGGTACCGAAGCGTGAGGGACTCGAGTTTCGGAGCTTCGACGGCACCGTTGAAAGGTCGGTCACCCTGATTAGGAGATCGATGGTCCCAAAGATAAGAAGGTGACCGACAAAAGGGTCCAAGCGCCACATTCCACAAGTACGGGGCATATGAGTTGAACCGGATGTCAAGTGACCGCAACGCAGAAAAGTGCGGGGCGAGGAGGTGCATCTGGAGTGCCACGATATCTATATCATATAAAGCCCTTGAACGAGGATATGATGCGAGTACAACATCGAGCGTGCACAGTCGTGCACGGCGAATGCGCTCTTTCCACATGTGCACATTCGAATCAGGAGTAAGCGATACGCGTCGCCAAAGCGAGTGTGCGTGCGACGCGATGCCTCTCCAAGAATGACACACGTGAGACACGAGAATGGGGAACATCACGTCATCAAAAGAGCCTAGGGCGAAAACACGCAGAAGCAGCTCAGGAGGGAGACGATGGATTGGGTGAACGGGTAGATGGGGATTCGGACTGTGATAGAGGGAAAGTATCATAGATGGGCGTGATGTTGGCACAGGAACAGCGGACGCCTCGAATGTCGAGGCGAGGGCGGTGGGACCATTGGTACGATCTGCGAGGAACGCCCTGCATTCCTTCCCATTTGCCCGGGGTCTTGGGGAGGTCAGATAAACCCAGACATGCAAAGAAGTTCTACACGCACGGTTCAAGTCGTACTTTGTCTTGAATAGCTTTCGTGAAGGAATGCGTGAGGACCAACTCACGGCGACGAGAGCGCCTGAGGGGTGTAGGCATGCCCGTGGGGGAGGTTTGCCAGGAGATCAGAAATTAAGAGTGAGACACGCACGCCCTGCGACTTTTATGGGTCCAAATGAATAACATCTAAGCCACAGGGGCAGTCAAACGGAACATGGCACGAAGATCGGGTCCGAGGGAAAAAGCAAGGAAAGATGATCTAGCTGAGGTCAGGTGCCAAGAGAGCAGAAGCATGACCATGAGCGCTGATTGTATTGACCACGGCATAATCATTGCTGTGCGATACCGAATGGGCAGTGTGATGGCAAAAATGGAGAACTCAGCCATTCCTCGACAGCTGCCAGCGAGAGTACCTCCGAGTCCGTCAAGGAAAGGTCCGTGCCAATTGTAATTTTGGAATTTTTGGGCCACTTGGAGACGAGACAAAGGAGGACGCCGTAACAATGGAACAACAAGCAGCGAGAGGGAAAGGCAACTTTTATCTGCAATCCTAAGCGCAGATTCCGTGCGGAATCCGCGGGTAATTTCGGGTTAGCTCAGGTCGCCATGGATTATGCACATGACTTATAAGGCTTTATGCATAGATAAG
>JBBPNB010000088.1:0-43821 GCA_038090635.1 Rubroboletus satanas
TGGCCGTGAACGTCGGGTTTTAGGTGTCTTCCCCCCCTCTCTCTCCCCCCCCCCTGGCTACTCACCTGCGCGCGCTACTATTCAAGATTGGGTGAGGTCGCTGACCACCGCTGGCATGGTATATGATAATTGTGGCCACCCGATTCCATATCTGGGCATCACTTTGCGGCTTTAAGAAACCCCAACCCTGAGCCGAGCGTGGGCAGAAAGAGGCAAGTCGAATACGGTAACATGGACGCCCCTGCCAGGATGACGGCAGCCGCAACAAAAAAGCCAGGGGGGCCTTACCACACGACTCACACCAGGCAACCGCTTTACCTATTAGAGATGGTTAAAATAGAACCCGGAATCCGCAGAAGCGAATGTGGGATGTGCAGGTCTCACGGCGCTGGGCGGGGGGCGGCGGGTACTCTGCAGAGGGATGCGAGGATCAAGTGGACATGTAGACATTGTATTACGGCGTAGGACGTCGTGGACGTGCGACGGGCGGGTCGGTCGGAGGCGTGTGTGGGGAGCGTCGACATGAAACGGTTTTGAATCAAATACGTCAGTGAAGGTGAAGGCTGCCGCGTCTAACGTGGTCGTGGACTGACACTGCGCCCGCGAGGGATCGGGATCTGAAACGGAGAGATGACCTCATGCGATCCACTTGGTGAACGTAGTACAATCGCTGAGAAAAAAAAAAAAAAGGCTTGCTGTGGCTCAACCACACAGGGTCGGTGAATTGAATAACATCCGTTTATCGCACCGTGATACGGCCTGCGTCGACGAGTCGGGATGACGATGACCGACGACGAGGGTCGCAGTCCGGCTCGACCGCAATCTCGACTGCGGCGGGATTGGTGACCCGGCTAGCTCTGCTGCCTCGGCCGTTGACTTGCACCGTGTGGGACCATAGCGCCGTCCCGTGCATGCCCCACGGAAACGGGTGGCGTACGGACATAGCAGTGGGAGGGGGTGTGCCCTCCTGACGTCTTGGCGCTTGCCTCGAGGGGCAATCGAAGCCGTCGAAGCACCAACGCATACGTTTTGGAATAGCGGAATCGGAAGCCCCGATGGCAATGGAGCTTGGCACGAGTTCAACTCGAAAAAGGGATGTCAAGGGGAACGAGCGAGCGATTCGTATTGCATACGAGATAGTTTCAAACCAAACGCTCCTCGACCTTCCATATGCACTCGTCCTCTCGCTTTAGAACGACTGCGCGTCCGGTCTTCCTACACGGAACAGCCCCCGACGGACCACGGCACTTTCCGAGCACACTGACAGAGGGTGGCATGTCATGTTGAAATAACCTTCGAGGGAGGGAACGTGGTGTGGAGAACACCAATCTGGTGTCCAGACGGTCTCTTCTCCGAGGGCGGCAAGATAACACCACCGGAAAGGCCCGTTTTCAAATACGACTCACTGCAGGTGTGGCCTGAGGTACCAGACGTCACTCGCTCCCGTGCACATGTTGTTGGCCCATGTGCCATTAATGTGACTTTTTCACACACGCAGGGCATACACCCCATCATCATCATCATCGAGGTAAATGAAAAAGAGAGGCTTCGTCCTCGGCGAGACGCACTTCCGATGCCAACTAAATTCCACGTTGTTCATATTCCCGTCAGCGAGTGTCGATGCAAACTGCCGATAATCTTTGACCGATGGCGGGACGGAGATGTCAAGTGGCTTCTGGTCCTGAGACCACGGCGATCATGGACATTTGTACAGACCTTTTGTTCGCCAGCCACCCCGGTGCCGTGCCTCGACGGTGGGGGATATGAGAGATCCTCATTCGTTCGATTTCTCTACAGCACACGCCCGGAAAAAGGCAGGACCACAGGACCGAATCGAGGGTTCGAGGGTTGCGAGGTGAGGCGTGCGAATCACATGGTCGACGACGCACGGCGATTGTGCTGTGGTACAGGATCCACCAAGGTGGAGGACCTAGGAGAGAAGCATGGAAGGACAATCCAGGGGAATTGTTGACGACCCGCATCTCGTCATTTTCATTATGGGATGATGGGTCAGTTGAGACGGCAGTGCGGAGATGGCGAGATGGCTTGAGAACCAGCCCAGTGGGCCAAATGGACGCAATGAACGTTTGAATGTATCAGACAAAGATAGTATAGGCTTGCGGGGGCACAGTAAACGTTGTCGATAACATGACACATTGTACCTACAGCATCACAGGATCAGGAAGACGGGGGTACTGCGCGTATGAAAGAGCAACGAGTCGAGGATCTCCGCGACGATGAGAGGGGGCCAGCGCTTTGTTGATGTACGGGAGGTGGGCAGGTTACCGGGCGCGGTGGTAGGTGTGTGAAAAAGTTTCACGGGGCATGGTTGCGATCATTTTGGCGGTGTGGCCTCGGGAAGCCATCGTAAGGGAGTAGACGCGCGTTAGTAGGGGGATAACGGGGACTTGTATTTGTAACAGGAACAGAAACCCATCTGGATGGCATCGCCGATCCATAAAAATACAGGGAGACTGGACGAGTGGAGAGTACAGGGAGGGACGAGGCAGGGGGAGAGAGTGGGGGGATAGGAAGAATAGATTCCGTATATAGCGTACGTGCGAATGAATATGGGGCACAGCATGGGGGCTGTTCATCGGATGTAAAAATAGACTGCGGGTGGTCAGTGAGCAAAGAGCGAGGAGGGGCGGGAGGAGGAGGAGATGGGAGCGCAGTTGCGCATGTCAGCACGGGACGGCAGCGTGGAAGGTACCGAGGGATGAGGAAGAGGACCGGCGGAGGGGGACGAGGAGGGTGGGCACGGGGGACTGGAGGAGCTGTGCGTGGGAATGTTTTGTTGACGTAACACGGACACGCTGTGTTTGGACATGATATGTTGGCGTGTGTGTACATGTTTGTGGGTATGTGGATCTGAGATCGGATTAGGCGGGATGTTCCGGGCATCCGAGATAGCGGTAGCCGACATCTGGGAAGGAGATGAGCCCCGGCTGAAAAAGGAATTTCCATGAATGGCATGGACAGCGTTGTTCTTATAACACTCGACTCGTCCTGTCGATGGCAAGCCAGTTGCTGCGACGCTCACGATGCAATTCGACGCTTATCCCTCCCCGCCATCCTTCTCTGACGCTTCTTCCACACCGCGCACACCGTCCCCAAACCAGCCCGACTTCCTCCACCCACATCACATCAACTCAAAGCACAACATCCCGATCGGATCTGTCCCCCACATCTTCCAGGAATCCGACCTCATGATCCACACCGACCCCGCCTGGTTCCCCTACACAAACCAGCCAAACTCTCTCCTCCAAGAGCTCTACGAACACGACCCCAACGATACATACCCCTCCGACATCTACATCGACGACAGCGCCCACTACACAGAATGGCACCACCACCAGCAGCAACAGCAAAATTTTAACACACACCCCGTCCCTCGTCGCGCCACATTCCCCTACGTCCGCCATGACCTCCCCCAACACCACTACTATGACCAGTACCCCGTCTACACCGACCCCATCCCCGACCACCCCCGCGACCCCCAGCCGATCAAGCTCGAGGACACCCCCCTCATCGTCCCCTCCCAGCTCGGCTTTTCACCCCACCCCCTTCAGGCCCACCACCACCCCTCCTTCCTCCCCTCCGTTCCCGGTGCCGCCCTCCCCGTACAGCTCACCGACGACGCTGCCAGCAAGGAGACCCAGTACCTCCGTCGGCGCTGTTTCAACTGCCATACCACAGAGCCTCCTTCCTGGCGCCGGTCCACCCTCAATCCTGGAAAAATCGTTTGCAACAAGTGTGGTCTCTACGAGCGCACCCACCTCCGTCCGCGTCCCTTGCGCTTTGACGAGCTGCGCGCTGGTGGCAAGACCCGCAAGGCCACTGGCGCCAACCCGGCCGACAGAAAGACGCCAAAATCCCCCCCTCTTCCTGTCAAGCACGAATCCAGCGAGTTGGGCCTCACTCGTCGCAACTCTGTCTCCAGTTCTGCCTCCAGTGGCGCCAGCGATTGGGACGACAACAGTAAGTGTCGTCTGTCCACTCCTTGTTTGGCGTCCATTCTTACCCTGCTCCAGTCTCGGTCTGTTCCTCCATCCCGCCTACACCTGGCTCTGCATCATCACAGTCGTCCGCTTATTCGTCTCCTGCTGTCTCGACCTTCCCCATCCCTCACAGTTCCGAGAGTCCCCCGATCGACTCTGGCCTCCAGGCGCCTATTCGCCTTCCTAACGCACCCCTTACGGACATTGCTTCCCTTCAACAATCACATCCTGCACCGCGGAAAGCGGCGACTACACCTAATTATTATCCGCAGCCAGCAATGTACCAGGGTCAGTCGGACAGCTTCCGCCGCGGTTCACTGCCTATGCAGCGCAATGTTCAATTTGCTTCGCCACCCATGCCGTCACATTCGCCTGCGCCCACCCAGAGTCTCACGCCAGACGCTCCATTACAACCGTCTCCACTCCCTCACGCATCGCCACTCTTGGTCTCCTCCCCCTCCCTTGTCGCCGAGCTTGCATCCTCATAATTCGACGCGTCTCGGTGCCTGTCCGTATCTTGTTCCTATTTATTGTCCTTTTGATTTCGCGTCCCGCCCGCCACATCCTAATTCCCTTGTTGCCCTTTGGTCTTGTACGCGTCATCAAGGCTTATTTATTCGCTATGGCTCAAAACGACGACGATACAGCGTGGCACGGTCCAAAAAGTCTCGATATTTATCATCCGACCACCGACTTTGCTGGACTTGTATCATCTACATCGCACCCGCCAACTGTCGACTATGACCATATTGCACATATACATATGTTCATCTCGCATACCCCCGCTCCCCACCCCTGGGTCGTCGTCGATGATTGATACCCTTACTGATAATGTACGAAAACAACGCCGAGCAGAGAATGACGGACTGTACTAGTACTGTTTGGAGTGTTAGTTGCCGCATTTTAGTATACCTTGAATTAGAATTTTTGGCATTTGCAGTGCTGCTTGACGAGCAAGACGGCCATGGGTGGCGTGAATGAATGTTCGCCACCCAGGGACAAGTCGGTTAGCCGAATACTGACATGCCGAAGTATCCGAGGCGTCATGGATGCGTGTCAGTGGCCACCCTGAAGGTCCCATTTTTTTCCTTGCATTGTCGCATAGTTAAGGTTTACCTTGTGAAACCAGGAGAGCGTTTTAATAACAGAATGAATATGAGGACTAGTGAACACGAGGCGCGCCAGAAGCACCCACGACTTTGTTTGGGGTTAAGGAGGGCTTGGCCTATCACGCTGGCAAAACATCCGAAAAGGACTCCGGCATGTTTATGTCCGGTTACGCCCACCTGACGCCATTGTAAAAAAAAAAAAAAAAAAAAAAAAAAAAGACATACGTCGAGCCACGTCCACATTTTTCTTTTTACACTTGCATGTCTAGCAAAAAGGAATGGAGATGTTTACAGCAAGTCGCTCCTGTCCGGTGATCCGGACAAAATCGTCCGAGATGCGATCGAAGGGTACCAACCTTGGGTCATGAGTCACTCTGACGCTTGCCAGGAACGTTCGAGTGCTAACAATCGACTATAATGTACACCTGAGACTTCGTGGCGACGGCCCTCGCGCGTCCTCGTACGTATGGGGGTTGAAGCGAACAAGTCACAGTGGCGGAGGGAAAGCACTGCGTCGCGTGACGTTGCGATGGTGCGCTAGCTCAGCGACCGCCTCCCAACTTTGGTCGCGCGTGCCATGTACGTATTAAGAGCAGGGTCGTTGACCTTGTGTTGTCCCTATCTTGTCTCGTCCGATGGTCGTGGTTCGGTCGAGGCCACCCCTTTATCGTTTTGTGAGGTATGATTTTCCGAGGCGTGTTCGGGGCAGACGTCCGGTGGGTCGACCATGTACGCTATCGTTGGTGACATTCATTGACAGCGGTAACCGAATATGTGCGCCGCATATCCGGCGCGGGTGACATGATGAGCACCGCGGTCGAATGGGTGTTTCGGATGGGCCGAACCGTGGCTCCGTCTAAACCAGATGGACGAGTCGACGCTCACGAATATGATTTCGACGCATGCTGTCCGGTTGGACTGGTGTAGTCATCATGTGTTATCTTGTAGTGGCGCAAGTGCCTCCGAAATGGGTGTTGGCAACGTGCAATGCAAGGGGGGGATTTTGGGAGGCGAAAGAGACCTCCGACGGCGACATGGACCAAGGAGAGAGAAAGTGGGACTTGACCGGAACTTGCCATCCGCGGCAAGGTCAAGACGCCGTGCTCTGTTTTCCGTGCGACACGGGGGCGTCGGTGGCAGCAATACATGTGACATGTCGGATAGGAGCAGAGATCTGAGACGAGTGACAATAACATATGGCGTGACAAACGTGGCGTGACAGTACTGCCTTTTTGCAAGTTCACCGAGTGACGGCGCATGGCCAGGGGATCTCAGCTCTCCCAGCTCAAATCCGCGCTCTCTCAGGCTGGCGTTAACCGACCCAATGGCAAGAAAAAGAAATCCACTCCGTTGACCGAACATGCAAAAGTCAAACGAGCCGCAAAGCTACGCGAGATCCAACAAAAACTGAATCCGTTCGACGTCAAAGTCACCCGACTCAAACATGACGTCGGCGGTCGAAAGATCAAGGGGACGATGGGACGACCGGCGCAGAGCAAGCAGGCTGGGATGCAGCAAGTACACACGGCCTCGTCTTTTTCCGTGTGTGTACTGATGACGGTGTGTGCGTAGAGAGAGAAATCGCTGTTGAAGGAGATTGAACGGAGGGGACGTGTTGGTGGCGTCATCGATCGACGGTTTGGTGAAAATGACCCTTCGATGTCGCTCGAGGAGCGTATGCTGGAGCGGTTCACCAAGGAGAGGCAGCGCGCGTCCAAGGCGTCCGCGTTCAATCTGGACAACGAGGATGAGCTGACGCATTATGGCCAGAGTCTGTCTAAACTAGACGACTTTGATGATGTGTTGCTGCCCGTGGACGAGGACGAGGACGGTGAGGGTGAGTACTGCTTGGCATTCGAGGAGCGCGTTTCATCATTTCAAAAGGTCAACTCGATCATGATACCGTCAAAAAGGTCCACTTTGGTGGCTTTGGCGATGACGAGGAGAAAAAGGAGGACGAGGTATAGCGCAGTGACTCGTCGGCTTCGTGCAGATCACCTAACCAACTTTTGCAGCCCGATCGAAAAAAGTCGAAAGCCGACGTCATGGCTGAAGTCATGGCTAAGAGCAAGGCGCACAAGGTATTCACTCGTCTGGTGTACAAGGAACCGCTAATGAGACATCGCTCGGCATAGATGCGTCGTCAGATGGAGAAGGAACAAGGGGAGAATATGCGACATGAACTCGACCAAGATTTCGATTCGCTCAGGACGCTCCTCTACGCCCCCGATCCGTCATCTATAGATGATGATACCACCGACGCTGCACATCTCCCTGCACCAGTATCTGTCGACGACGAGGATACCATGGATTACGACAGGCACGTCCGCGAGCTTGCCTTTGATAAACGGGCAAAGCCAAAAGATAGAACGAAAACGGAGGAAGAGTTGGCGCTGGAGCAGAAGGAAGTACTTGAAAAGGCGGAGAAACAACGAAGGATGCGCATGTTGGGTCAAGATCCAGGCGGCAGCGGCGATGAAGATGCGAGTGGATCGAGAAAGAAACGTCCTCGCGGAGGCGATGACTTGGACGATGATTTCATGGAGGCCGATTCATCTGGTGGACTTGGCGCTGGTCTCGGTGTGGAGATGGGTAGTGATGCGTCCGAGAGCGAAGACAGTGGAGTCGAGGACAGTGACGAAGAAGTTGGTTTCGATGGTTTCGGGGAAGACGATCAGTCGAGTAGCGACGAAGCACCCGAGGATATCACTGAAACGAGGACAAAACGAAAAGCTCAACGATCATCCGAAACTTTGGAGGCTGCGCGGGAGTTGCCATATACGTTCCCTGCGCCCGAGAGTCACGACGAATTCCTGGAAATCATTGAAGATCTCCCGGATTCTGACGTTCCGACTGTAGTACAAAGGATCCGGACACTGTATCATCATAGCCTTGGTCCCGAAAACAAACTCAAGTTGCAGGTAAGGTAAACCTGATGATCGCACTATACCCTGTCTAATTTCTGCTTATAGAATCTGGCGAGGGTCCTCGTGGATCATATACTGTATATAGCATCGCCGCCAGCGCCAAGAATGAAGTTGCTATCCGCTCTCGTTCCGCACTTGTTCGTACTCTGTCGATCGTATCCTATCGAATCGGCCGAGTATTTCGTGGAAAAGCTTTCTCTTATGCACAAAAACCTCAAACGCGGCTTAGCGACCGGTGCCTCAGAGCCTGATGCAAGGACATGGCCCGGACTCTCCGAACTCGCTTTCCTTCGGGTGATAGGAATCATTTGGCCGACCAGTGACATGCACCATCCCGTCATTTCGCCTGCACGACTACTCATGGGGGCATATCTCGGGCTGTGCCGGGTTAGGTCATTCGGAGACATCACGAGCGGATTGTTCCTGTCCTCCCTGTTCCTGCAATATGAATCTCTTTCAAGGCGTTTCGTCCCAGAAGCCATCAACTTCTTGGTTAATGCCACGTTACACCTTGCGCCTCATGTATTTGTCAGCGCAAAGTCACTACCTGGTGCCTTTTCGTGTCCGGATTTGCGGTCCGCACTATGTGAGCCGCTAGCTATTGACAGGAACAAAGCCAACGCGCTTGGATTTCGGAAACCTGACTTGGTGCACATGGTATCGGCAAATCCTACGGAGCAGTCTAAAATCGATGCTCTTGGCTTGGCCCTCGGTCTGTTGGGACGGTTCGCCGATATGTACAAGTCCCTTGATGGCTTTATCGAACTGTACGAGCCAATCAATCTCGTACTCTCGGGGTTGGAATGCGGACAGCTATCCGAAGATGTCCAGGTATGGCGTCGCGTTCGCATTCGTTGCAGAGCCTCACATTGTTGACAGGCACGGATTGCTTCCTTGCAAGACAAGATAACACGTTTACTCAAGTTTTCCCGGCAGTCCCGGAAACCTCTCCTTTTACAAGCTCACAAACCGATCCCCATCCCGTCATATATCCCCAAATTCGAAACCAGCTCGTCATCGTATACCCGGCGACAGGATCCGGATCGCGAGCGCAACGAGGCGTCTAAGCTGCGTTATCAGATCAAGCAGGAGCGCAAGGGGGCTATTCGCGAGCTGCGCAAGGATGCCAAGTTCCTTGCGGCTGTGGAGCACAAGAAACAGATGGAGAAGGATAGGGTGTACAAGGAGCACATGAACAGGGCGTTTAACTCGTTGGAAGGGGAGAGGGCTGAGCAGAAGGCGATGGACAGGGAGAATGCAAGAGAGATGCGGCGCGCTGGTCGCAAGTAGGTCGTATAGATTCGTGTACCCGTCGTCCAAGGCAGCTTCCTAATTTGGCAACTTTGAGGGCGTGACTCGCGCGACGCGTCTTCATCGAGTCACTCTTTGTCGGCCACCTCTCGCGAGCCACTGCGCGAATGAGTGACCCACCGTCTAGCTGCGTTGCGGCAACCTTCCAGACTCCGGATGGCGAGGACGCTGTCGCTCCGAAGCAGCTCCTGGAGTTCTTGAGGTCCCTGATACAAAAGTCAACCGGAGGTGGCGACAAGCCAGTCTACGACAGAGCTTCCTGGGTAACCATGATATCAGGACTCGCTGATCAGGTCTATGGCTACTTTCCATATTTCACGTCCATTAAACAAGGCACGACCAACGAACGCATCACGCTCACACACGTCTCGCTCGACGTCTTGGATCATGTTTCGCACCAGTCGCGGCCTATCTGGTATGACGGCAAGGATCTCGTGAAGAAGCTATTCGTGAGGCTGCTCGCTCTCTGCGTATCGGCCGAGTCCTGGCTCGATGCGACCAACGATAGCCTGGCGGACCACCTGGATCCCACTACCCTGTACTCCAAGGCGACCAACATTCTGGTGCACATCCTTTGTCAGTTGCTTGCTTCTCCGTTCCGAAGGGAGACATCCCAGAGAATCATGGCGCATTCACTCTTGTGGGACGTGCTTGGTTTGACGTGCGGTAAGCAACACACGTTCCCTCGAGCTGTCGTTCTCGCCTCATCGCTTGCAGATATTCTAAGCACGCCGCAGGATGATTTTCCCTTGGACATTCAGTTCTATTCAGCGCCGCATCTGAGGCGAGCGCCTTGCAACAGAGTAGACACACCCGTAGGATTATTTCCATATAGATCACGCGTCCAGTTCGTTTCTGAAGCTAAAAGTAGGTCCCTCCAGACAACGCGGATATTATCAGACTACCGAACAAATCGTTCCTTGCTGCCTTCTGCAGCGTCGTCGCAGATATCGCCGTCAAGGTGTTGCAACAATCGGAGGAATCGCGGTGCTTCACGCACGATCTCTTGCGGCGTACCGCACGAATCATTCCCTTGACGTTTGATTCTTGTTTTAGTTGCCCAACCTCGGACGTGGTGCGGTCACGGTGTCTACTTCGTACCCTCCATGCCGCGCAGGTCATACTTCCGATGAGTACGAGCTTTCGGGATGCTCTTGGGATCTTGTTCCCCCGTCTTCTGATCCATAAATTGGAAGAAGGTCCCAAGAATCCATCTCATCCTTCTGTGACGGCGCTTACTTCCCTATTGTCGAACGAAGGAGACAGTTGTTTGAGATTGACCCCGTTTCACGCAACTGCTATCCTTGGTATTTTGACAAGGGAGGAATGGGGGGATGCTGGGAATGACTTCAGAGTTCGTATGTCTTGTGTTGTTTGATGCCGAATCGAGGCGACTGATCTGTACAAGGTTCTTGCGTCCACGTTCTTGCGCCAACATCTCGATCAATTGGATAGTGCGGCTTTGCAGGCCGTCAAGAGCTTTTTCGACGGAAACGGGTCGTATCGCGATTGGGAGGGGGTCGTGAGAGAAGTGGAGATGTTGCAGGCCGGTGACCGACGTGTTCCAGAGCAGGTTTCACTGTCGGTCAGTTGGCGCATTCAAGCCGCGCAGGCACTCCGAGGGGTGGTTGATCCGCGGGAACTCGAATGGACGAGCAACGCTGCCTTATCCGATGCCGTCTTCGCAGGGCGTGGTTTGCAGGTTCTGAAGAAGAATGGTTCGCAGAGGTGACCTATCTCTCGGCGCTTTCATCTCGGTGTTAACCAAACCAAACCAGGCCGGCCTCGGTCAGAGGTGCCATTGCTGACTACGCGTCAGCGATCGTCACGCAATTGCGTTTCCGTTTCGATGAGGGCGTTCCGCCGGCTCAATCTGTGCTTCCGTTGCTCGCTGAGCTTCTCGCCGGTTCCGTTGAAGAAGTGACGCCCGTGGTTCGCGGCGGCACGTATCGGGCACTTTTAATTATCGTCAAACACCATGCTGTCGACTTGCTTGCCAACGGTTGCACCCTCGTGCTGGAACTGGTCCAACGTGGGGTATCCGACAAGGACAGATCTTCAAGGCTATTGGCTGGGTATGTGCTCATCGGATCTTGATCGTTCGTTCGGTGTACTCATCCATCTCAAGTCAAGCCCTCGCCCAACTCGTCAAAGTATGCGCAAACGACCAAGGGGGTTGGATGCAGATAGAAGGTTTGTTTTTCCACCTCGTTCGCTTCCTTCACACGGGGGCTAGGAACGCGATCAAAGAGACGACGTTGATCACGCTCGGGTTGATCGGAACGTGCGTCGGTTTGTGAAAAGATGCTTCACGGATGCTGGCTGACGGCTTCTCAGCGATGCTCATCCGCAAGTGCTCGAAGAAGTCGTCTTCCATCTCGTCTCGCAACTTGGTGAACACAATCCAGTGTTGAAGAGTATTGCGTTGGGACAGGCGAGCATACCCTCCGAGTCTCGTGGAGCGGAAGCTAACATGGATATCAGCTGATCGAACTAACAAAGCGGCACAAGAAGCCGCCGCAAGGATTTTTATCTCCTTTCCTCCCCCGGATCGCGCCGTTTGTCATCGCTCGCAAGTGCACGAACCCGGAACTGTTCGCGGAGATGTGCCAGTTTTTAGGCGTCTATCCGAACAGTTTCTTATCCATCACGCGTCCACATGCCCTTCCTCACCTCTTTGCCGAGCGCGAAGTCAGAGTACTCGAAGAGATTGCGAGCGAATTGAGCAAGAAACTGTCGATCCTGTTTCTCGGAGATGCTTCTCAGATCCTCGCGCACGTGTTTCGACTTCAAGGGCCAGGACAGACGAACCAGGCGCTGGATTTCATTGTGAAGATAGTGAGAGCGGACGCTGACGAGGTCAACCGACGGTCGATAGACATTAGGGGTATCGTCCACAGTAACTTGCTTCCACTCTTGGCAGATTTGATGGTCGTGCTTGGGAATGAAAATCCGGACGACGCAGCATCGGTAAGGAGACATGACCTTCATTCCAAGGCTGTCGATGACATTCTTGGTTTCCCAGGCCGTCAGTGCACTGAGAAAAGTCGGTCGCATAATGTCTTTTAATCCGGGGACTCAAGATAATGGCAACGCGGACATGGTTCGCTTGCTGAAGACCAACTTGCTAGGTATCGTATCTTATATGAGCGAAATGTTGCAAGATATCCGGGGAAAGAAGACGATCCCCGCTAAAAGACAGATCATTCGAGCTTTCGGAGCGTTGATTGTGCAGGTTCACGACGCACTTCTGAGCGTTGCTCCCCAGGTACTTTGAGTTTGAAGATGGATTTTTTTTTTTTTCGTTCTCATCGTTTGTAGGTCATGGCTACACTCCAGACTATGTCTTTGATCCCTGAGCTGACGGATGTCACACTGTCGACGTGGCTTATATTTCTCAAGAACCTCGCCCCTCAGGACGTCGGGCCACACGTCGTGGCGACCAGCGCGACCATCGCGTCCCTGTGGCCCTCATTATCGCCAACTGCTCGGGAAACCGCAAAAGAATGCGTCAGGTTTATCGTGTTCGACGTCGGCGACTTATCCGGCGGGCATCTAGACGAAGTGGTCGACTTGAGGAATATCCCAGAGCTTGGGGACATCCACAAGGAGCTCATGCAACACAGGGCCGCCTGGGATCCGCGAGAGAAGCTACAAAAGATTCTGGCGCAATTGAACAGCGACAATTATGCCATCACCTTGCATTTCCTGGGAGAGCTGAAGATGCTGATGTCCGTGGACCACCCCGATTTTGTTCGCAGCTTAGCGTCAGGGGATGCCTTTGATTCTTTGGTCGGAAAGATACAGTCGTCGCTATTCCACATTGCATCTCGCGATGGGGACGACATTGAGGGACTGCGATTGTTGGCTTTCGAATGTATGGGGATTCTAGGAGCTGTCGATCCAGATCGTTGTGAGATTGGTTCAAACGACTCGCGAATGGTCGTGCGGAGCAATTTCACGGACGACTGCGAGGCTGTTTTGTTCGCGATGCATCTCATCGGGGACGTTCTTGTCGGTACTTTTCGTTCCACGAGCGATATCAAATATCAAGGCCGCCTCTCATACAGCATCCAAGAGTTGCTACGATTCTGTGGTTTCACCTCGGCGCTCGTAGCACCGAGAAGTACGGTCCCGGTCCCGGTCAAGGTGCGCAACAGGTGGAGTAGTCTCCCGAAACACATTCTTGAGACGATCACCCCGATGTTGGAAGGTCGGTTTCAGAATATCGAAAACCCGCTCGCTCCGCTCGAGCGTCCGATTTATCCGCGACAAAACACTTATCGAGAATGGCTTCAACTATGGACGACGTACCTCATCTCGAGAGCGTCTGGGGAGACTGCTCAAAGGATTTTCAGCGTCTTGCGGCCAGCGCTGCGGAATAAAGACGTCGGAGTGGCACTTCATCTACTGCCTCATCTTGTTTTAAATATTCTTTTGTCTGGGGAAGAACAGGATGTTCAAGACATACGGGAGGAATTATTAGCCGTACTTGAGGACCAAGTGGACGAACGCAGCCCTTCTAGTGCGGACAAGAAGTTCCTCAGTGCTCAGGTTGGCGCTTCTTTCTCCAAGTATGTCACCAACAATCAACACTGACGTATCAATTAGGTCGTCTTCACGCTTCTCGACCATGTCAGCAAATACGTGCGCATCCTGCGTCAGGACATCAGTTCCAAGAAAGCGGAGACCAACAAGCGCTCACGAGCGAATGCCTTGTCGGAGAGCGAAGAGCAGCTTGTTCGGATCGACTCTATGCTTTCCAGCATCAACCACGACTTGATGGCTAAAGCTGCCCTTCAATGCAAGGCCTACGCGAGGTCTTTGATGAATTTCGAACGGCAAGTCGTGGCGCTTCGAGAACGGGAGACGCCCGCGTCGACGAAGGAGCTCACTCCTCACTACGAACGTCTACACGAGATATATGCTCACCTCGATGAACCCGATGGGATGGAGGGAATATCTATGCTCATACTGTCGCCGTCTTTGCAACACAAGATCCGACAACACGAGAGTACGGGACAATGGACGGCTGCTCAAAGTTGTTGGGAAGTTCGTCTCCAACAGTCTCCCGACAACCTCGAGTTTCACTTGGGCCTGTTGCGTTGTCTGAGAAATCTTGGTCACTATGGTTCGTATATTCTTGCGCCGTTTTCCGTCCCCATATGGAACTCTTTTCAGATACTTTGAGGACACACATACGAGGTGTGCTTGTTCGGAATCCTGACTGGGAGTCTGCACTAGCAGGCTTTCAGGCTGAAAGTGCCTGGATGATGGGTGCTTGGGACGATCTCCAACAAACGACTGCCAACAACGAGTTGACATCGCCCTACATTATGAAAGCCCGCGTTCTCCTAGCCATGCGAGCAGGCGATGCCAAGGATGTAGCATCCGCCTTGTCTAATGCGCGCATTGTCTTGGGTGCACCGATCACGGCAGCCGGAGCCAAAGCGTACCGCCAGTCGTACGACGGGTTGTTGGATCTGCATATGATCCACGAGATGGAGCTCATTTATGACGCCATCTCTGCGACTGTTCCGCGTTCGCAAAGTCGGCGAGAGGCGATGAAGTCGCTGGGCACATGTCTCACTGCTCGCTTTGACGCGACGCTTCCCAATTTCCGTGTCCGACAAGCCGTTTTGAGCATGCGGCGTACGGCGTTTGCATTGAGGTCTGTGAGACAGACCCGCGCTTAGAGCTCTCTCCCAAACGCTGACGGTCTTTTTTTTTTTTTTTTTTTTTTTTTTTACAACAGTCCTAATACGACGCCTTTGATTACCAAGGAGATTGGCCAATCGTGGATCGCGAGCGCCAAGATCGCGCGCAAGGCCAAGCAATGGCAGACTGCTTATTCGGCCACGCTGCAAGCGCAACAAAGCAATGCCCGGTTCTACTTTATGGAGTGTGCGAAACTCGTCAAGGCGACGGGTGAACCACTGCGCGCGCTCCAGGAGCTCGAGAATTCGATGCGTCTAAGCGGTCTGATGGAGGATTCGGATACGATCGACTTGACGTCTGATGACGACGCCGAACTGAAACGTATGAGGGCCAAGGTGAGCGTACTTCGTGTTCTTTTGTTTGTTTTTGTTTTTGAGAGTGACTCTGTACACGCTTGTCGTAGGCTCATATTTTGCGAGCGCGCTGGATGAACGAGTCGGATCGATACGAGCCTTCGCAGCTCTTGAAAGCGTTCCAGAACGCGTCAGGCCAGGGCGCGATGATGGAGAGCGCACTATATCATCTCGGAAGATTTCATGACCAGTCCTTTAAGCAACTCGCTGTACCGGATGATGAACGGTATGTCAGGAGACAGTTTTTCTCGGAACAGGAAAAAAAATGATACTGTGGTGTAGGGGTATTCGCATGAATGCGCATACAGTCAGGAACTACGCCAAAGCTGTGGGCTTGGGCTCGAAATACGTCTATCAAGCGATACCACGCATGCTTACGCTCTGGTTAGACATTGGGGAGAATCCGAAAACAGCGGTGCATCACGTTTTCTTGAAGATTCATACCGCCATATGTCAGGCGGTGGAAAGTGTTCCGGCATACAAGGCACGTTTTCTTTATTCCAACGAGCAACTTCTTCAAGCTTATTTGAACCTTTGTGGCAGTGGTTCACGGCGTTCCCTCAGATCGTGTCTAGGGTGGGACATACCAACCAAAATGTGTATCAGGTTTTGTCAAGGATTATCAGCAAGGTCATCCGTGAATACCCAAACCAAGCGTTGTGGCTCTTCGCGTCTGTCGCCAAGTCAACCAAGAAAAACCGGGAGATGCGTGGACGACAGATACTGGAGGCTCTCCGGGTACGTCTTTCCTCCACTACACTGTGAGTTGCTCGCCTATCATCCCGAACACGATAGAACGATCCCACCAACGCTGACACGGACCTCCCGATACTCATCACCCAATCGCGCGCGATGACGGAGGAGCTACTCAAGCTATGCAACCACCCCATCGACGAGGACCGCAAAACGCTCTACATGCAACAAGAATTCTCAGCGTTGGCGGCGCTGGGCAAATCGAAACTGCTCATCCCACTTCAGGAATCACTCACTGCCGATTTACCACCCGCGTCTTCGACGACGGAGAATTCGACACACGTGCCTTTTCCGAGTGCTGCACCGACGTTCGAGGGTGAGCGGCAGCCGTTTTTTCGGGGGAGCACGTCGTGCTGACCCCTCTTGCTGCTGTTGTATTAGAGTTTACGGACGAGATCGAGGTCATGCGATCCCTTGCGAAACCGCGGAAGATCACGATTCGCGGATCGAACGGACAGATGTACATGTTCCTCGGGAAACCCAAGGACGATCTTCGAAAGGATGCGAGGTTGATGGATTTCAACGCGATCATCAACAAACTGCTGAAAGCGAACTCGGAGTCCCGAAGGAGGCAACTTCGTAAGTTGTCTTGTCTTGCGAGACACGAGTGTATCGTGTGTTGGACTTGTTGACCCTTTGATTGCATCTAGATGTTCGCACGTATGGTGTGGTGACGCTCAACGAGGAGTGTGGGTTTATACAATGGGTTCCAAACACGATTCCGATTCGTCCCGTGCTAATGCGATACTACGAGGCAAGACGAATCAAGAGTTGGGTGAGTGCAGACTTTCTTTCTCTCGAAGGTGACCAGTACGCTGACGTCGGGACAAAAAGTCGTCTGAGATGGGCGATGCTTTCAGAAAGATCAAAGAGACGACGGAAAAGGACGCTGCGGAACTGTTCGGGACGAGGATTCTACCCTTGTATGTCATACACATTTCCGAGGGTTTGCTGTGAGGGGGCGAGGCAGAGACTGATTGCGATTGCTCGACGTCCTAGATTCCCTCCCGTGTTCCACGAATGGTTCGTGGAGACTTTCCCTGAGCCATCTGCGTGGCTTTCCAGTCGGTTGACATACGGGCGAACGGCAGCAGTGATGTCGATGGTTGGATTCATCCTAGGGTAAGCCTCCAATCCTCAGCTGACGAGCGCCAAAAAAATAAAATTCATTCTTGCCTGCCGATTGCAGACTGGGTGACCGACACTGCGAAAACATCCTTCTCGATACTAACACGGGCGACGTCGTACACGTCGACTTCAACTGTCTATTCGAAAAGGTGCGTTCGACCATCCCATTCGACGCTCCGTTTTGTTTTTTCCGCGCACACACTCACATCCACCACACACGACAAAAAAAAAAAGGGCAAAACCTTGGAAGTTCCCGAACGCGTCCCCTTTCGTCTGACACAAAACCTGATTGACGGATTGGGGGTGACGGGCGTTGAAGGTGTCTTTCGCATCGCGTGTGAGATGACGATGCAGCTACTCAGGGATAATAAGGACTCGTTGATGAGCGTTCTCGACGCGTTCATCCATGATCCCCTTGTCGAATGGGAGGATGAGAAACGCAAAATGGTGAGTTTTTTTGGGGGGCGAAGCCATCACGTTTTGCCTTTTTTTTTTTGCTCAACGAGATTTCCCCGTCCCCATTTTTTTAAAATAAAAATACAGGAACGTGATCGACGCAACGCGGTCAAGTCCTCGACGAATCTGCGTCACCTGGCCAAGAACGCACTTCGACCGATCGAACGGAAACTGAGAGGGGTTTATTCACCGTCCAACATCAAATCCCGGAACCATGGTGGGAGTGGAGGCTCAGGGAGCGGTGAAGAGCGAGAGATTTCGACGAGTAATTTGGTGGAGATGTTGATTCAGGAAGCGACTGACGATGCGAATTTAGTATGTGATTCTGGTCCTCTTTTTTTTTTTCTTCCTCCTTTAGCGTGCGTTGTTACTTACGGTGGCGTTGCAGGCCAAGATGTATCCTGGATGGGCTGCGTGGCACTAGAGAGTGGAATGACGCGTGTAGGATGGTGATCCAGCATCTTAGAATATCTTGTCACGACTTGAGAAAATCAGTACGAGGGCGCTCATGTTAAATGACCGGTTTGACTGGTCCACGCAGAGTAACGTGCTCGAGGCACTCAGCGTCACGACGAAATAACGAGTGAATGCGTGCATTGAAGGAAGGCAAGAATCAAGTCTATGCGCGTATTTAATCCCTTTTCACTGGCTTGGTCTGCAAGGGGGACGTGTGTCCGTCAGCGACCCGAGGATACGCGCAGTTCGAAAGGGACATACAAAGATGAGCGAGTAGATGCCATAGGCAGTGCCGGCCATGCCGACTGCATAGACGCTAAAGTACAAGCCTGTCACGGATGGTCCATGTTAACATGCTTGCTTTGGGGATTGTTCATACGCGTACCCAGGTAGAGTCTTGCCCGCGGTGGCCGCATATAAACGGGCGAGTGGGACGACTGAAAAAAAGGGGGGAAAAAGATGCAGTTGAGGCGATGTGAGTGGTTCGAGTCGAATGTTTTTACAACGACATACTTGGAACACCTTCTGCTGTTCTAGCACGGCGTTGGGACCTGATGTTTAACGAGCGATGTCAGAGAGGGATTTTTTTGTTGGTTGGTTGGTTGGTGGAAATGAACGTACGGTTGACCAGGGAGTCGAGAAACATGATGAGTGTAGACGGGGCAGTGAGTAGTGAATCTGGTTTGAAGGGTGCCTGTGAGGCTTGTGAGGGCGGAGTCTGAACTTGGGGATGCCGAGCCCGCCCGATACTATGCACACGACCCAATGGCAGACCGTGTCCGCGTCCGAGTACGTCCCTCCCTCCCGCTATTCACGATGCCCTTCACTTCTCAATTTTTTTTTGTAGGGCGTGACGATACACAGACCGATCATATATGGGAACATAGCGACAGTGTTGACCACTGCCGAGAAGGAGCTCGCGCCAGAGGGTCATACTCACCGATGGACGGTGGCCGTGAGAGGGGCCGCGAGCGCGCCAGATTCAGACGGCGTCGGAGGCGCAGACGATCTGGCGTACTTTATCAAACGCGTCACGTTCAAGCTCCACGAAACGTACTCCAATCCGTCCCGAAGTAAGTTTCCTCTCTCTCGCCCATCGTGATGACGGTTGGTTGACAGGGATGGGGGTGATCATAGACATCGATAAACCGCCGTTTGAAGTCTCCGAGACAGGGTACGTCTTTTCTCGTTTGATTGTCCGAGGATGACGCTGCGACGTGTCTCTTACCAGCTGGGGCGAGTTCGAAATCCAAATCCGAATCAACTTCGTGGCCGAGTCGGGCGAAAAAGCGATCACGCTCTATCACCATCTCAAACTACATCCTTGGACGATCACCTTTCCAGTCCCAGGCTCGACCTTCCCAGCCGAGCCCGACATTCCGTCTCCCGAGAACGCAGCCAAGCTCGGTCCTGTGCATTCGTGGCAATACGACGAAATCGTCTTCTCAGATCCATTCCAGTCGTTTCTCACGTTGCTCACCGCCCACCCACCGACCCCACTCCCGAAAAGCACAAAAAAGCCCATTCCGTTCCATACGTCGAATCCGGCATCTCTACACGAGACGAGAAGGCTGGGTGTGCCGGAGTTCACGAGCGATATGGAAAAGGAAGAATCGGACCGGTTAGAGGAGGCGCGGGGAAAGATTGTCAAGGAGCAGGAGAAGTGGAGAGGTATTCTGATCGAACGAGAAAAAGAATTAGAGAGGCTGCAGAAGCTACTTGCGTCGAGGGAGTGAGCGCGTTCGTGTTTGCATGGTCCCCTTGATGTTGTGGTGGTTTGACTCGCTGCTGCGTATGTCGACAACGAGATACGTTGTATTTGAACGTTGTACATCCATAAATTGGCCTCACAGCCACAGCAAGGACTTTGGCGCTGTACCGAGTGCATCCGTCGTGCACCATGTCCCGCTACCTATCACCCAAAGAAGTGAGCAAGTCCTACCGACCTCGTAGCTATGTGAGTCTCCCCTACCCCCACTCTCCGTCTGGCCGCCCTGACTTCACCTTGACCTTTTTTTCTCTCCCTTGGATGACCGATACCGGCCCCGGCCTGGCGCGACGTCCCCATAACCTCGACCCTCTCCACCCGACGACACGACGCAGGTCATGTCCCCAGGCCTCCTCCGCGCTCGCGCCCCCTTTCGTCTCCAAAACGCCCTCACCGGACTCGTCCTCGCCGGCTTCGCCACAGCCGTATGGGCATACTCGATTCGTGCCGTCAAGCAAGACGACTTTTCAGACGTGGACGAGGAAGCGCGGGAGATGATGATGAGAGGAAAGCAGATCTCGGAGGGGGCTGTAGGTCGAGGTGATGCGTTAATGTCATCCGAGTCCACGGTGGACGTAGATGTCGGCGCGGGCGTGACTTTGGATTCGAGTTCGACTCGGGCTGGCGTACCAGGACGTCCTCCATCTCCATCTCGACCCCGGGGTGTACTCGCACCCATTCTTGACCGTGCTTTCCCGCATCTATTGGATCCGACGCGGAAGACGCTCGTGTGGGGTGCACCCCCGGTGGATGACCTCGGGCGGGTCTGTCTACAAGGTTCGACCGAGGAACGACGATAGCGTCGCGCGGTTTCGTTTCTTGAACTGGACGTTCATCATGAATCCTGTTTCCGTACTTGGGGGAGGGAACTCATCGCGCTGGAAAGCATATCCTATCCTCGTGAATATCAAACTAAGACACCCTGTACATGGTAGAGCGAGACGACAACAGTGGCGATTGAAAAAGCGAGGTGCTAGGAGGGGGAGAAAACAAAATATCTATTTAGAAAGTATCCGGACTTGGTGGTAGTATGTATCCAGGATCTTGCATGTCTACAACTAATCCAGTTCTGTCTTGTTAGAAAAGCATCCATAAAGCATGCGGGTTGACAAACAAACGCGACGTGTTGGACGCCACGAGAAAAGGTGATGAGAGCATGGTTCAACGCGGGTACCACGGTAGGACGAACACCGAAAACATAACATAACCCATGCACCACTTCTGCACACCGACGCAGGAGGAGGGTACTGACGCGTGTCGAACCCCCCGCCAGCGGGAGTCTGGAGAAATCATGCACAAGGCAACTTTCAACCTGTCCGCGCACACACGCACGAATGCATCAGGTCATCCCAGTACATGTATCGCACGTGCAACTCACCTAGGCACTCCGAACCCTCTTCATACGACGATACCCATCCGAATGAGGCCCTCCTTGGCAGCTTCGTTCCGCGCTGCTTTCTTGGTGCTGCCTTTACCCTGACCAAAGACCTCGCCATCGACTTCGACGCGGACGCCCCAGATAGGGGTGGTCGTCGTCCCCTCGTCTTCGCAATCGTCATACACCCACTCGACCTCGCGCCTCGCTTTCTGAAGCTGCTGGTTGAACAATGCCAGATGGCCCGTCGTCGTGGGCGTTCCCGACGCATGCGGGTGGTGGTGCGAGTTCCGGTGCGCCGGCGTCGACGATGCGCCCGTACTTTTTCTGGATCCTTTCGATGCAGGTGTCGACGGGGTCGTGTCGGGACTCGATAAAGATCCAGAGGAGGCCGAGGAAACACTCGTGCTTGGGGCAAGGGGGGGTGAAACCGGTGCCGGAAGCGGAGGGAGCCCGTGTTGTGTCCGAACGCGGGTGTATGCCTCGGTGGTGTAGGGTTTGAGCAGCTCCTCGAGCCACCGTTCGACCGTGGCGAGACCTTGGTCGAGATACAGTCCTCCCACGTAAGACTGTAGGTGTTGTCAGTAAGCAAGGGTCCCGATGAGGGATCTGTACAAGACTGACTTCGAAGACGTCGGCTATGGAAGGCGTGTAAGAGGAGTGGCGTGACGGGTGGTAAAGGGTGGACTTGCCTTGTATGTTTAGGCTTGCCCTGAGGGTGATCGCTTGAGCGGGATGCAGCTTGAGTTGTGCTGGCAAGTCGTATCGACGGGAAATGGCTGCCAGTGTGGTGTTGCCAACGATCAGGGCACGGATTTTCTACATGGCAAAAGATAGATAAGGCGGGCGATGTCATGTTCGGAAATATGGCACGAACGGTGGACGGACCGACACGTAGGTTGGGATACATATCCTGGAGGAGAACGGTCACAATAAGCCCCAGGACGGTGTCGCCTAAATGTTCGAATCTGCCAGGGGCGCAGTCGTTTAGCCTCCCGAGATCTGCGCCAGTGGGACTCACTTTTCATTATCGGGACTGGGATCGTGAGGATGGTCTTCAAAGACGTGATTGGGGCGGGCGTAGAAACTGCGGTGGGTAAAGACTCTTATTCGGATGTCGTCGTCGTGGATGGGGGGGAGGGGCGGAAAGGGGTCCTCGTCGGTGAAAGGGGGACTGAGGGCAGTGGATGAGCTGGAGGGCATGTCGGTGTTTGGGTCGGGGAACCAGTGGGACACGGTGTAGTCGATATTCAAGACCGGGCGGGGTTTTATATTGAGAGGGGGGAGAGTGAAGGGACGGGAGTGGGTTCGGGTGGATATGAGTTTCGTGCAGGTTCGTACAGAGACGGAGCGGAGGGCAAGACATACTTGATCGCCATTAAGTATAGGAGTGGTCAGTTGGACGAGAAGCCTCGCTGTGGAGGGCATGCAGACACAGTCACCACTCCCCCATTCTGTCGCCGATTCAGAGACTCCGACTCAGACGATCGCCATCAGCCCGGGAAACGGTCTATCCGCTTTGCCAATCGGTCAGTGCAAGGGCCGTTGCCATTGCCACGCTTTGCGACTAGCTCCAAGTTGGGACTGTTATCAGGTGAGAACAGCTGAAACCGACTCTGTGAGCATCTAAGCGATCCCAAATGGTGTCTTACTGCATGACTTGGCAAAGTTTGCGCCGCCGGCACCTCCAACTTACGGCTCTCCTCTTTCCTCGGGTAACTTTACGGATGGGCCAGATGTCCTAGTCTAACGAGGGTCTCGTATAGGCAGATGAATACGGACCAACTATAACCTTGTTTAGGCCGTGAAGGGCCGCGAGAACTTGGCGTTTTCCCTGCGAATGTGCCTTGGCAGCTGACTGCTGCAGCATGTTGTCACCATCCCCCCTGCGATCACATCATGCTGTCCCACAGCTGTCTCACCCATGTAACTTATCCTAAACCTTCTCTGCAGAAAAAGTTCATTTTCGTAAGGGCTCTCTAAACCGATGGGGATCTTGTCACATGGATTCTAATCGGCACCACGGAGTTATCATGCCCTCCCGCGGGTTTTCTCAGTTTTGTTGTCATTCCACTGACCGCCAGGTGTTCCAGTAGTCATCCTGTCATGATCTCGTCTCGCGCCTACGCATGACTGGGGTCCTGGTCAACAGCCAGCCCTTGCGGCTTCGAGGTGGGTAAATCCCGTTATCCAATCACGGCTGGAATGCCGATAGGAGCTGTTTGAGGTGTTCCACACAACATGCACCTACATGAAACCACAGCATGTTAGCGGGTCAGATCCAGATCCTCATAAGCCACTTCAAATATGACTCTGAAAGGTAAGTGACATCGACTCTCGCACCAGCTTGTAATATCCGCAAGCGATCGTCAAGTGAGTGCACCTTCTTGCCCCTGTTATCATTAAAAGCGGAATAGCGTCGACGGATTCACCTCACGAATGGGACCCCATGCCATTTCATCGATTCGGGATTAGCGAATGCATTGTGGCTTGAAAATGATACATACTCCATTCGTGGCTAGCAACGTACATGTCTCCGTCTATCATCTATGCCGTAGTGGCAGCTGTGGCAGTTGCTCCCTGTGTTTCCGCAGCCTGGATGCCCGGGGAAGATCAGCCATCTGCAAGTCTAAGAGACACGACGACCGCACCTTGGCTTTCGATTTCATCGCAAAGTAATCCTTGTGTAGTCCACATTCCGTCTTTTCCTCTCTACCTGCCCACCGTCCCGCACGTTCGCCCGCATCTCCGTCCCCACTCTTGATTGTACTGTGCCAATCACCAACGCTCCTGTACCCCTGATCGAGTAGTTTGTTACGTGGGACGTTGTTTGCCTTGATGTATTCGTCGACCTCGGCGAATTTCCACGCAAAGAGCGGGTTGAGCTTGAAGAGACCGGTAGCGTCGACCTCGAGCGGTTGGAGGGAGGCACGATCGGCACCTTGAGATGCACGTCGACCAGTGATGACAACGCGAACGCCCAATTCCTGATAAGCGCGCTGGCCGGGCTCGACCTGGCATGACATTGGAGACTGAGAGGGGCGAAACAAAAGGTACGATGACTGACCTTGACCGCGAAATCATACGCATCCTCGTCCCGCTCCCAAAACCGCTCTCCCCACTTGATCTCGAAATCCGCCACGGTCGCACATCCTTCGGGTTTGAACACGTTCACGGTGACCCCATACCGCTTCTCGACCTCGGCCACGAGTGCGTACGTCTCGGGAAAGTGGTAGAGGGTGTCAATGAAGATGAGGGGTGGTCGAGCGGCGGGCGTGGGTGTGATTTTGGAGAACATGTCGACGGCGACGAGACCTGTGAGACCGAATGCGGTGGTTTGGTAGAGATGGGGGAGGTGGGTGAGGGCCCATTGGAGGATTTGGGGTGGGTCGAGGGGGCGGAGGTGGTCGTTGATCGCGACGAGGGTCTCTGGAGAGAGCGGGAGCTCGAGGGGGGTGTCGAACGTGGTGGATGGCATCGTTGATTCGAGTTATGGGAAAGATGTGATGGTCATGGCCGATATACCACAGCGACTTTCCTGCGTACTCTCACTTGGCCGCCGCGGGTCCCGATACGACCATGGAATACTACAAAACTCGTCCTGAACAACCAGCACCCATACAACCCACACAACCAGCACCATCCAACTCCGTCCCATCCACCCCCGTCGCTCCCACAGTCGCACCCGCCATCGCCGTCGCCGTCGCCGTCGCCGCCCCCGTCCTCCCAAGCCAACCCACCAAACGCCCCGATGGACAACGAGACTACAAGTACACACAGGAGATCTCCCAGATGGTGCGTAGCGCGTTCCCCCTTCTCGACTTGGCGTCCCAGCGAACTTATCCACCCAAAACCGTCGTTCGTTCTTAGATGTTCGTCTTTGGGGAGATTCAGGATCCGAACCACGAGACCGTGAATCTCGTCGAGGACATTGTTCGCGGTCAGCTCATCGAACTCGTAAGCAAACACTCGTGCCGCCTTCCCGTTCCTCTTACTCTTACTCTGGCTCTTAGATCCTTCAGGCCCGCGCACTCGCTAACCGTCGAGGAGCCCGCTACCTCACGGCCGAAGACCTCATCTTCCTCATCCGACACGACAGAGGCAAAGTCAACCGTCTCCGTACATACCTCTCGTGGAAAGACGTCCGCAAGCACGCCAAGGACAATGGTGGCGACGGCGGTGCAGGCGTCGAAGTCGAAGCCCTAGAGGACGGTGCCGACGGTACGTACTCGCCTTTGCCACTTCCTTGCAAACCCCCACGTTCTTTCCTGACACCCGTTTCTGTCTCTAGACAAACTGACAGCCAAGGCGCAAAAGATCACCATCAAGCTCCCCTGGGAAATCTCGACCATCTACTCTGAGGTCCTCCGACAATCAGGCCACCAATCCGACGACGAAGAAGACGAGGATGATATCGAAGCGCACGAAGCCCTGATCCAGCGCTTGAAAGAAGCCGACGACGTGACCCGAAAAATGACGCGCGAAGAATACCAACATTATTCCGACTGTCGACAAGCGAGTTTCACTTATCGCAAAGGTACGGATCGCCTTTTCCCCGTCCATTCATGCTGCGGGGCATTGTTCCCTTTCTTTGCTGAGTACTCCGTACAGGCAGGCGATTTCGAGATTTCTTGAACCTTCCTTCACATCTGGATTTGAAAGCTAATGACGACACGATCGACATTGTTGGCTTCCTTGCATTCGAAATGGTTCGCTCTCTCACGTTGGCAGGTCTGGACGTCAAAAAAGCGCTCGAGGAATCTTACCTACGGGACGATTACGCTCCGTCGTCTTCCTCCCCTCTCGGAAAACGGAAAGCCGCCAGTATGAGCATGGATGGGGGGAAACGCGCTCGAAGAGACGGTGGGGATGACGAGGACGACGATTCGGAGGAGGCGCCACTGCCAACGAGCTCGTTGTTCCTGCCACCTCCCGAAGCACGGACGGCGTTGCGTTCTGAACATATTCAAGACGCGTTTGCGCGGATGCAAGGCGACTGGGCACATCATCGGAGTGCTGGAATGAGGAATTGGAGAGGCGGCTTGGTTCGGACGAGGGTCAGTTTGATCTGAATTGGGGGTGTATTGTGCGTGCATGTATGCGTCGGCCGCGTGTTTCAAGTCCATCTGTTTTTCTAATGTCCAACTACCGTACACACATACACTTGTAACCATAATCGTACATGCCTCGCCTGCTCGATCTCACCAGTCCGTGGTCTCGGGAGGACGAACGACCAGCTTTGTCGCACTTACGCCGCGCGCCAATCGCTTCAGCCCACCCGCGATACCGTTCAACCCACCCCGCAACACCTCGACATGATTCGGCTACAAATCCATTAACCCTCGCGCGTCAACCGGGCCACTGTCGACGACCACAAGCAACACCACACACGCACGCACCTTGATCTTCCCTTCCTCCAACCACGTCGTCAACGCGATCGAAAACTTGGCTCCCAGCGCACGGTACGGCGGTGCATGAAAAGACCCAACGACCATGAAGACCCTTTTCCCACTCCCGTCGTCGTCCGCACCCACTTGGGGTCGCGCGACGACCGCGAGGGTGCCTCCGGGTGCCAAGAGCGCGTACGCGGCTTGCTGTGTGTCCTTGAGAGACACCGCGTCAAAGACGTACGTCAAAGGGACGGCCCTCACGAGTTGACGGACGCGTTTCACGAGGGCGGCGTGGGCGAGTTGACGATCGAGGACGTACGTTGCGCCGAGGGAGAGGAGTAAATCTTGGTTGTGGAGCGAGGCGGTCGTGATGATGGGCGAAAAACCGGACAAGCGGGCAAGTTGGATCGCTGTGTGGAGCGCATTTGTGTCAGTATGCGGGGGGGTTTTCTTTTTCATGAGAGGGGGTCGTGGGCGTTACCTTGTTGGCCTACGGAGGCTGCACCACCGAATATGACAATGGGTCGGCCCGTGTACTTGCCAAGGCCACCTTGCTCGAAGGGCGGGGTGAGCGCTATACCCCGTGGTGATTGAGCATAGGTGGCCACCGCAAACGTGTTGAAAGCGACCGAGACGGAAGCGGCTTGATCAAACGACAGATTCGGTGGAATCTATAACACGGTGTCGTTCGAAAATGAGACAAGCGAACGCTATAAAGTGGTCAAAGCCCCCAACCTGGCTCGTAAGCGCCGCATCCACCAAGCAGTACTCTTGGAATGAAGTGTACTCGTTCCCAAACGCCGTCTGGAAGAACCTGACCACGTGCGCGTGCTAAGTACGAAGCATGCCATGGGCCCTCGAGAGACAGAGGAGAGAGAGTACGGACACTTTGTCGCCTCGCGTCAAGTGAGTGACCCCATGACCGACTCTTTGGACGACGCCAGCACCCTCCTCGCCGAGGACAGCGGGGTACTCTGTAACCCCGAAAAAGCCGGACGCTTGAATTTTCACGTCAAGCCGATTGAGTGCGCTCGCTTCGAGTCTGACGAGAACCTCGCCTGGACCGGGCTCTGGAATAGCGTTCTTGCCCAATTCAAATTCGGCACCGATTTTTGGGAGCCAGAGCGCTTTCTGGATGGCCATGGAGGATATGTCCTAGGCTTGGTATGGATTCCGAGGGGTGGGGAAGTTATGGAGGGGGGAAAGCGACGTTTAACACCAATTTTTAAATTCTTTATATGTACAAGGTCGTCCAAGTTTGATCGCCGTACTACGAGCACAACACCACCGCATCCTTGATGGAGTCAGTTGATGGCCGCGGCAACAAGATGCAATACACGTACCAAACTGAGATATATCTTACGCCGTGTTCCTCTTACATTTGGGGTGATTGTGCGATTCCAAGTCCAAATAGCGTATGTTCGTCTCGCGTACGCGAAACCCCAGTCACCACATCACCTTGAGTGGGCGTTTTTAAGGCAGTAATGTCAACTACATCATCTTCAGTGCATGAACAGAGAAGTTTGCAATCGGCTTGCAACACGATGAACGGCCTTCACGGAGGAAGCATGGTGGGTTACAGAGCGATATCATGCCGACACATCCTGCTTACGACTCATAGCTCCGATCGGACTCGATATTGCAGGTCTGTAGGAACTCCTCACCTTGTCCGTTTGCTGCGATTGCGCTGACCTCAAGCCAGAGAGACGCTACGATGACAGAAATTCGCCACAGAAACAGTGGTGATTCTGTATCTTATTTCTGAGATGAAGAAATCAATGCATTTCCTAACGCCATCAACTCGTCCGCGAATTGTTGGAACCGACGAGCTTCGTCGCGAGTTAGAGAGGCCAGCTTGATTCGGACGCGAGATTGTGCATGCCATTTTCAAGCTTTCTGTGCACGTCCAACTATCATACACACGTTTATAGCCATAATCGTGCATGTTTTTGTTGAACCTGGAATGTGTTCGATCTCACCAGCCGGTAGTCTCGGGAGGACGAACGACCAACTTTGTCGCACTTACGCCGTCCGCTAATCGCTTCAGCCCACCCACGATACCGTTCAACCCTCCCCGCAATACCTCGACATGATTCGGCTACAAACAAATTCCCTCGCGCGTCAAACAAACCACTGTCGATGATCACAAGGAACATCACACACGCACCTTGATCTTCCCCTCCTGCAACCACATTGTCAACGCGATCGAAAACTCGGCTCCCAGCACACGGTTCTGTGGTGGATGAAAAGACCCAAGGACCGGGAGGATCTCTTTCCCACTGCCATCTTCGTCCACTTCGGGTGGGAGCACGATTACGAGAGTGCCTCTGGGTGCCAAGAGAGCGTAGGCGGCTTGTTGTGTTTGTTTAATAGACACTGCATCAAAGATGTACGTTAGGGGGGCGGCGACGAGTTGGCGGACGCGTTTTATGAGGGCGGCGTTGGAAAGTTTGCGATCGATGACGTGCGTTGCGCCAAGGGAGAGGAGTAAATCTTGATTGTAGAGCGAGGCGGTCGTGATGATGGGCGAGAAACCGGATAACCTAGCGAGTTGGATCGCTGTGTGAAAAAGAGGGAGTATTGTATCAGTACGCAGGTGTGATGCATTTTCCCCAGGGCGGTCGTGGACATACCTTGCTGACCGAGAGAAGATGCGCCACCGAATATAACAATGGGTCGGTCTGCGTATTTGCCAAGGCCACCTTCTTCGAATGGTGGGGTGAGCGCTATGCCCTCTGGGTATTGGGCATAGGTGGCCACCGCAAACGGGTTGAAAGCGACCAGGATAGAAGCGGCTTGATCAAACGACAGATTCGGTGGAATCTATAACGGTTTCATCAAACGAGACGAGCGACCGCGAAGTAGACAAGCCTAACCTCGCTCGTAAGCTCCGCGTCTGTCAAACAATACTCTTGAAATGAAGAGGTCTCGTTCCCAAGAGACGTCTGGAAGAATCTGAGCATGTGCGCGTGCTAAGTACGCGCATGCCATGGGCCTCGAGACAGAGAGAGTACGCACACTCTGTCCCCTCGCGCAAAGTTGGTGACCCCAGGGCCGACTTTTTCAACGACGCCAGCACCCTCCTCGCCAAGGACAATGGGGTACTCCGTGATTTCGAAAAAGCCCGACTCTTGAGCTTGCACGTCAAGCGGATTGAGTGCACTCGCTTCAAGTTTGACGAGAATCTCGCCTGGACCGGGCTCTGGAATCTCATTCCTGCCCAATTTAAACTTTGCCCCAATTTTTGGGAGCCAGAGAGCTTTCTGGATGGCCATTGAGGATGTGTCCTACGTTTGCTATGGATTCAGGAGGGTGGGGAAGTTATGAGAGGAAGAAAGTGGTGCTTACCCCGGTGTTCGAATTCTTTATGTAGGGTCGTCGGAGCTGATGCCGTGCAATGAACGCGACATCATCGCGGACTGAGTCAGCTGACGGGCGGCGACAAGGTTGAGATACTACTCAGTGTATGTCCTCAAAGCTGGGGTAATTGGGCAACCCCGGCCGCGGCCTGACATATTGTCATTCTCGCGTACGCAATTAAAAGGCGGTTGCCGTATCACCTTGGAAGGGCGTTTTGGGCGTGACTGCAATGCACGAAGAAAAAGTCGATGTGAGGAGCCGCTTCTCGTACACGTACAAACTAGTGAAGCGAGTACCTGACAACAATTCAATCTCGAAAATCGCTTCCGAGTTATTGCAATTCATGTCCTGCGGAGGCCGAGTCGTATGCATCGATGGGTTAGTTCAGGGAGTTAGTTGTTTGAAGGACACGACTCGGAGAATGGACATATTGAAGTGACACGAATCCCCTGAAGTCCTTCACTTGACCCTCGAAGTCAACCTGTCTTCAGTGTATGCTGACACATCCCATTGAATGGGTGTCCAAATATGGCAGGTATATAAGAACCCTGAGAGACGCCACACAACGACAGAAATTTGCAACGGTCAAGTAAAGAAATCTTTGCAGTTCCTAAAGGCATCGATATGAATTGTTTGCCGATTGTAGGATAATATGCCCCCTGTCCTGGTGCACTGGATCGACGCATCCCAAGAACTCAAACGATCCCTCGTCGACCTCATGTGGGCCGAAGTCAAACTCGACAAAGCAAGAGACACGCGCGGGTTCGAACCCGAAATCACCTCCCGGATCGCATAGACAGAAATTTCCATCGTACCCAAGGCGGAAGGAGCCAGAGAGATCCGAGGGCCGTGCAGTGGGCGAAATCACCGTCGAAGAAGGTAGGTACCGTACTTTTTTTTTTTTTTTGATGATTCGAGATCGGTCGTCTCGTTTGTCTCGCGAACCATCCGAGCTCCTCTGGTCATAGTTCCGAAGAAGGAGGGCTTTCAAAGTAAAGGACTTGAAGTTGTCTCGACAAATGCCTGTCGATGACACCCCTTCCGGACCATGAGCATGAAATCCCTCGAAAGCTCCACCCACAAGGCGAAATAAATGGGTTCCTTTGAGATGTTTAGATCACTTCGCTGGTCGAATAGATCATGCGTCCACTACTTCTGTTGTCGAGTATTCGCGGCTGAATATCGCAGGAGATACAGTTTTATACTTTCCACCTCGTACGAGTCCTGAAATATTCGATAACAGATTTGGGGTGGCCAGGTGGGCAAAGTTCCAGTGCTTCGCGATCGAGGGCAATCGCCTCGTTCATGAATTGGTCCCGCCTCCTTGCCCAAACCTGGCGACAAGGGGTTTCGCCCGTGAATGCAACTTTTCAACTGGTAGGTACATCATCCCATTGTTCTCCGCACCGACAGAGAGACAAACTCGTTGGAGCCGATCGAATACAACTGAGCTTAGTGGTTTGGGCAAACAATGGATATTGGGCGAGCGGATCAGGACCAAAAAGGTAACAATACACAGGTTCGACTACACGCAAATACCCCTCTGGTGAATGGGCGAATGCTAAATCTACCTGTCGAAAGGCCGCCTGCACTCTCGTAATGAACTACTCGTTCGTTCTGTTTGAAACCTCTTCGCCCTCTGGAATGTAGGAGAAGTGGGATGGGATATCCCCACGACATTCTCAACGTTCGTCTCGCGTAAAAGATAGGTCATGATCGTCGTCTTCAGTGACATAGCCCCCGATTTCGGCATCGCTTGTTTGATCCCCAGCGCCATCTTCGCGCCATCTTCCCTGGGGCGTCAACTGCACCCACCGGATCACCGCCGGTGATGTAGCGTACAGATCATGTGTGCCGATGAAGCACAGGAGTGTCAGATCTGAGTGGTTGGTGGCACCGGAGAACTGGGTGATGTAGCCCCCACCAAGGTAATGAGGGGCTTTCAGGGATGATGTACGCGTAATCGTCTCTCAGATGTCCAAGGCTGCCTCTGCATCTGAGGGATACCAAATCCGCCACGACGGATGACTTCGTGTGGCGAGTACGCCTTCGACAATGACGTTTTCTCTTACCAGGATTTCTGCCTCTCGCACTTGACGTCGAAACCCGCGGCCGAGAACGCAAGGGTAGCTGCTGCTAAGTCACTTACGGGCCGCCGTACCAGAATTCTAAATACGGAGATCAACGCATCACAATCGAATGGGATGGACAAACAAAATGTATATGCGTACCCGACCATCTGCATTGACCCGGGATAGCTTTTCCAAGTCCCAACCGTGAAGTTGTCGGACGAGTGCTAAAAGAACATGACTGCGTCTCGGTATATCCGCTTAGCTTATCGATACGCTGATGGTTGTCATATCCCGCAGCCGATATAAGGTTTCCAGGATCTGAGGTGTCCACTGCCAGTGCGCTGGTGAGCTTCGTCCGCGGCGGCATGGCAATGATCGATCTGATCTATGTTGCGTCTTCTTTCTGATATCGGACGAGGTTAAGGGTAATACAGAGCATGATCAGAACATAAGATGTTGATGTTGATGTCGCTGTTGGATTGCGTATCATCATAATCATAATCGCCTCTTGTACGCCACTATTTAATGCATAGCGAAAGAACAACACTGGTCATCACTTAGTAATCTGGAGTCTCTGCAGGACGAACGACGAGCTTCGTCGCGCTAACACCGTTCGTCTTCAATCTCCGCAACCCAGGTACGATACCCTTCAAACCTCCTGGCAACACCTCGACTTTGTTCGGCTGCAAATCAAGCATGTTCAACGTGAGCCAAATTCCATCGTCATCGAAGCAACAATGACACGGGCGAGAGTGATACACACCTGAATCGCCCCTTCCGCAAGCCACTTTGTGAGCGCAATCGAAAACTTGGCGCCGAGTGCGCGGTTCTGCGGAAAGTGAAATGACCCGATCACCATAGAGACCTTTCTGTTGGCTTCCCCTCCGGTGACCTGTGGCAGGGTGACGACAGCAAGGGTGCCCCCTGGAGATAGCAGAGAGAATGCAGCTTGTTGTGTCTCTTTCAAGGACACTGCGTCGAATATGTACGTGATAGGGGCATCGGTAATTCGGGCGACTTGTTCTCTTAGAGTGTCAGCAGAAAGCCGTCGATCGAGAATATGCGTCGCTCCGAGGGAGATGAGAACGTCTTTGTTGTGAAGCGACGCTGTCGTGATGATGGGCGAGAAACCGGACAACTTCGCAAGTTGGATAGCTATGCGTGATAATGCATTTTAATACGGAGACTCAACCGGGAGGTCAATGCTCGAACGTACCGTATTGGCCAAGGGAGGCTGCGCCTCCCATAATGACGATGGGTTGGTTGTCATACTTGCCCGAACCTCCTTCAAATGGTGGGGTGAGTGCCAACCCTTGTGGTTGTTGAGCATAGGTAGCCACCGCAAACGGGTTAAAACCCGTGGCGATGGAAGTGGCTTGTTCAAATGAGACGTTGGGTGGAATCTATGGAACGTCCCGTCAAACAAGGAAAGCTGACACACATTTGACAACAGCGAACCTTGATAGCAAGCGCCGCATTCGTCAAGCAGTACTCTTGGTATGTAGCATATTTGTTCCCAAAAGACGTTTGGAAGAATCTGGAGGCGTGTGAACGGTGTGTATCAGCACGACGGCATGCACCTTGAAGGTGAGTACGGACACTTTATCGCCTTGCGACAAGCTGGTGACCCCACCACCGACTTTCTGGACGACACCTGCGCCATCCTCGCCAACGATAGCTGGGTATTCCTTAACCATGAAAAAGCCCGACTGTTGAGTTTTCCATTCCAGCGGATTGAGTGCGATTGCCTCGAGCTTGATGAGGACTTCCCCGGGGCCGGGTTCAGGAACCTCTGTCTTGCCCAGTGTAAACTCAGCGCCGATCTCTGGGAGCCAAAGTGCTTTCTGAGTAGCCATTTCAGGTGCGCCTGACTGTCGAAGTTGGAAAATGTGTGAAGGAAATTTGTACTAGGTCCCCCTAACACTGTTTTCGAGCCATTTATAGCGGTCACCGAAGCTGATCGCCATAAAGTACTAAGCATAACATGACTGTCAACGAGTCAGCCGCTTAGTGGTGATTGAACAAGAATTCGCATACGAAGCTGAATTCGGATACGTACGACCTACTCACATAGCTGGCCCATCAAGCACGAAGCTGTTTCGTGTAATCACCCCTTGCACGTGAGGGTTGGCTTGGAATGTTGAATTGTCGCCCTTGTCTTGTCAGCATTAGTATAACTGCAGAGGGGGTTTCGATTGTGAGGGTGAGGGTGACAAACTGTTGATCATCCAGAGCAATATTGCTGACACATCCTGCTTACGATGTCCGATCACTTAGACTCTATATGGAAAGAGCACCCAGTCACGGCACCGAGGAAACCCACTGGGGAGCACTCACGAAAACGAACATTTACCATGGGACATTGGGAACTAAGATAATGGTCACTTTCATAAGCCAGAGCATGACTCCCCAAGTTCCCCGGCTACCAGGACCGAGTCCACTGGCGAGCGCTCAAAGGGCTTGCTCATCGTTCATGCACTGCTGAATCAACGAGTTCGTTGTTGTTCAAGGGAGGCGGACCTATAAACCAAAGCAGGAGAACCCATAATCGTACACCGGTAGTTCATACATGCCATAGCCACCGCTCAGTTGTACCAGCTTATTGAAACCACCAAAGGAACCGGTCTGTCAGATCACACAGAAGTCTCGGGAGGACGAACGACCAATTTCTTCCCGCTGACACCACCCGTCTCCAATCTCTTCAAGCCGTCTACAATCCCG
Source organism: Rubroboletus satanas (assembly GCA_038090635.1). Classification (NCBI taxonomy): domain Eukaryota; kingdom Fungi; phylum Basidiomycota; class Agaricomycetes; order Boletales; family Boletaceae; genus Rubroboletus; species Rubroboletus satanas. The sequence continues at coordinate 34,899 of JBBPNB010000088.1, forward strand.
TTCAAACCTCCCGGCAACACTTCGACGGGATTAGGCTATGAATGGAGGCGCTGTCGTCAGCCAAAAGCCATCTTGCACATGGTCGTTGGCAGCGTCACGAACCTTGATCTTCCCCTCTGCGAGCCACCTCGTCAACGCAGCCGCAAACTTGACCCCGAGTTCGCGGTTCTGCGGAGGATGGAATGTTCCGTAGACCATGAGGACCTTCTTCCCAGTGATTTCCTCCCCTTTGACTAATGCTTCTGTGACGACAGCAAGGGTCCCACCGGGCGCCAAGATATCGAACGCCATCTGTTGTGTCTCTGCGAGAGAGATGGCATCAAATATGTACTTTACTGGTGCAACCGTAGTGTTAGTGAGTTGTTCTTTCAGTGCAGCCGCAGGGAGCTTTCGATCGAGGACGTGCGTTGCGCCCAATGAAATGAGCAAGTCTTCATGTTGCAACGAAGCTGTCGTGATAATCGGGCTGAAACCCGACAGCTTAGCGAGTTGGATGGCTGCACGCCACGAGATGTATCAGTAAGAAAGTTGATTGATGAGCATTCGATAGTACCGTATTGACCAAGGGAGGATGCGCCTCCCATGATAATAATGGGAGGCTCTGCATACTTGCCGAGACCCCCTGCTTCGAACGGAGGGGTGAGCCCTATGCCATAAGGTCGTTGGGTGTAGGTGGCCACGGCAAAAGGATTAAAGCAGACAGAGATGGGTGCGGCTTCGTCAAACGAAACGTTAGCCGGGACCTACAGAGATGATGTCAAGTGCAACGAAGCGCTCACAACCCAGACAAGGCCGACCTTGGAGGCAAGCGCTGCAACAGCCAGGCAATAATGCTGGAATGTTCCATATTTAACTCCAAAGGCAGGCTGGAAGGTCCTGGACGCGTTGTACGAATTAGCACTCTGATCATGCCACCAAAACATCCCCGCAATCTGAGTGCACTCACACTCTGTCGCCCGTCACCAGATTAGTGACCCCATCGCCGACTTTTGTAACGATACCAGCACCATTCTCACCAAGTATGGCGGGGTAATGTTCTATCAGGAAAGATCCCTCCTTTTGGGTTTTCCAGTCAATGGGATTAATTGCAGTCGCCGCGAGCTCGACAAGGACCTCGCCAGGACCTGGCTCGGGAATCTCGTTCTCGCCGAGTGTAAACTCGGCACCGACTCCTGGGAGCCAAAGAGCTGTCTGAATGGCCATCTTAGACGCGTGCGTGCTGGAGTGATAAGGTGTAAACTCCACCCCCCCTATCCGAGTCCTTCAGACTATTATATCGTCATACGTAGTTCCTGACTCAGCGCTTCAGCGCTCGGTGGAAGCCACAGGGGTCGTCGTCAAGTACTGTGATCATGATCATGATGATCAACAACAGGGCGGAGATAAGCACAGAACTCACCAACTTAGTTGGGACTATACCCCACAGCATAGTCTGAATGGATGTGATGCCCATCTTCCGTACCTTATTGCTATAATACTTTCCGCGAGGTCTTTCTGTGCCCTCGATACAGCCGTATGACGCAATACTCGGCAGACAGGCTCAGCTGACACACTCCTATAAGACGCGAGCGATAACCCAAAGATGGCAGGTCTGAACCTATCCCTAGTCTCGGGACCTATGGACTATAGAGTGATCCAACCGGCCAGTGGTGAAGTACGGGTCAAGTTGTCCGGGTTTTCATACGAACCAGACGTTGGCGAAGTACTGTGTGTGTCGCCGGAGGGATGCAGGCTTCTGAAGAGGCGCCAAAAATGGACCCGCGATTTGGACAGTGCATCAGACTAAACACACATTTCTCGCTTGAGCCAGCTCCAGATTTCTCCCATAGCCTCTTTCTCCTCGCCATTATCACCTTCAACCACCTCGTTGTCATCCACGAACGCATATCGCTTGCCAATTAACCGTTGACTCAGTCTATCCAATGCCCAGCGGGTACTCGGGGGTATAAGAGCATCGCGGGAGAACGAAAACGAGCATGTGAGTATGATTCCATGTCTGGAGTGGATCGTGGACGTCTATATAGATATCGTGCGTTGTGAGATGTCAGATACCGAAAAGCTCGGTACATGCCGATAATAAGTTGGGAAGGCGACCTCACCAATTGTCCCCATTGGAATCGTTTGCCGATGACATATTCAAACTCGGGGGTTTGGCCATATGCCCAATCCCAGCTCTGAACCAAACGTACCCAGTGAGCAGCTCCACGCACAGGAGAGTAGTAGACTTGCCCGCAACTCGGACATGCCGAGTTTAAAATATCCATCCTCGAGGTATCGCGACGTCTCGTGAACGAAAAACGGCTATGAGAAACACGCATTAGTGCCAACACGTCGCAAAGGTGACTATCCAGGTTCAAGGAGGACTAGCCTACCTCTTCGTCAATGGCATACTCCTCTCTGAATGACTTTATAACAGCGTCGACAAACACATCATGCGACGCTGACGCGCTAGACTGTACGAGGTTCCGAACCGGAGAACGCACGGAGGCAACGCCTTTCGTGTGCATCGTTTCCTGTAGAACAATAAATAATAAACCGATGTGCAGGGGTACTCGCAATGCGCCGCGTTCCCTCGGGACGCAAATCAGCGCACCGAAGTTTGGAACACCAACCTACTTTGTTGGTGCGCAACAAATCGCCCAGGGTATCCAACCGCGTCGAAATGAGCATCGTCCCATGGTGATACACACGATTATTCACAATCTTGTACGCCGAGCCTGATACGTGGATATGCACGGCGAGAAAACGATAAGCATGCGGCTACATGAGCATGGAAAGCCCGACAGAGGATCCACTCATCTTTTCTCCGGCGAGACAAATATCATTTCGTTCGTTCACGTACGCATCCACGCCGAGCGCACGGACAGCGCGCACGATGATATTCGCGGTGGCCGTTCGGTCAAACGTCGTGCGCGGGACGTGGATAGAGTAATTAGTATTGCCGAGGTCCTGGCAGTGCATGAGCAGGGTCACCTCCCTCGTCTATTCACGAGAATGTCAAAGCCGGGACGCACATGGTATACAGTACCTCCACCACTTCGTCGCCTGATCCAGGGAATACCTCTTGTCTCTGATGCGGCAAGGTTGACCTCTTTCCAGGGATTCTGGTTTCGTCCGATGACAACACATGGTGTATCTCTGTAGAGAAGCAAGAGCGGAGCGTTTGGTGGGTGGAAGCGGAAAAGCCTGGACAAGGAGGTCAACTTTCTACGTCAAAACGGGCAACAATAGTACGGACCAGTCCTCAAACGTCAGGTTGAAATATGGATTCGTGCAGTTTGAAACGTAGATCGAACGGGTCGGCTTCAGGGAGGTCACCGGAATGGCTGCGTACGCGCGAACATGCGGGCGAGGACGACAAAAGGATGGTACACACGATCTAGGGAACTGCGGTGCTGAGGAAAGGGATAGGCGTATATGCACGCCATGACGGGACGGGAAAAACATTCGACGCGTCCCGCACAAACTTGAACCGCATCCAACTAGATGCTACATATTTCGCGAAATCCGAAAGCAGTCCGATTTCGTTTTCTGGACTAACATCGACGCGAACAATGATCTAACGCGTGTTCAACCTCCCATTTCCACGTCTGTGATATATTCTACTCTACATAGCACGACATGGGATGCCAAGTAGAAAGTCAGCAGTGCATTCACCGCTGGAGAGTAGTATATATAGGGCTCTCGACCTCATGTATTTGTTGTGTGCCGACAGGAGATCCAGGAATCGTTTTCGTGAGGCCCTGTAATGAAGATGCGTTCAGCGAGGTGAGATGAGCGTCGTACCCCCGAGCACGCACGAGTTTCTCAAACATGCACTTGTTGAGCGTGCGCTCCGGCTTGCGGCATGCGTAATACTCCTGCGTAGCATCGTAGGTCAAACAGGCTGCCTCGACGGAAGGGGAAAAGTACACACATGGTTGTTCAGCTCCAGACAGTTCCAGTGCGCTTCAAACTGCTCCAAACAGTTTTCACGCATCTTGTCGATCCTGCACGAGCACGTATCAATTAGATATACACGAGGGCATGCAAACAAGGTATACGACAACGACGGTGCGGCAAAACGACTCACAGGGCGGTAGCGCACCGTGTTACTCGTCGGCCTTCCTTCAAGCATCGTCCAGGATCACCACCCGCTTCGTTCTTGCAAAGCATAAAGTCCTCTAAACCGTGCATCATGACACCGATTGACACACGTCCAGCAACATCACCATCCATTCAGTACGCCCTCCTCAGAGACAAACTGCACTAAAAGACGCACCATTGTACTCCTTGCAATACGCTCCAATGAAAAAGGCAGCACTTTTGAGCGGTGCGCTGGTCACACCCAACTCCTGCACTTTTGGGACCGAGTCGGGGAGTGCTGTGTCATCTTTGTAAGGAGTCGAAGAAGAGGCACTGTTACGGAAAATGCCCATCGTAGCCCGCTGTTTGGAGTGAACGAGTGCTTGTGTTGGAGGAGACCGGGAGACGAGAATGGAAGGTAGTTCCCAGCACAATTACAGGGGGCGAAGCATCTGCTCATCTCTACGCCACCATCCGACGCGTACAGAACGACATGGTGAGTCTCATCCAACTTGCCTGGAGATGCCCTGACTATTCACCGCAAAGCCCCAACGCGTACCTCCCAAAGCGTACCAAGTTCTCCTCAAAACCCACAGACTCACAGTCTTACTCACAGCACATCAGTCCTTCACGATCGCGAAATTGAAAGAGGAGGCATTATCAGCGTTTACATCTGCTGTCCTCTCATCCTCATCAGGTGTACCCCACATTCCGACCGCACCGGGTGAGGATGTCGACATGATGGACGAAGAGGGAGGAGACGCAGAGGTACCTCGCATAGGGTCGACGGAGGACTTTGAGTTATGCCGAGTAGCGAAAGACAAGTGGAAATCCAACGCGGCTTCGTCTGCATCTGCACTTGTGTCATATGAGACCTTGGATCCATCAACGCCGATAAAAGGACTGCTGAATAATTGGGAAACGCTGTATGTCCAATTTAGAGACGAGGATGGTAAGTACTCTCTTTCCTCCAACAACTGCTGTTCACCGAGTCCAGGTAATCTGCTGCCTGTCGAGGTTTCCCAGCCTTCCCTCCTAGACGAGGAAGATGAGGAGCCCCGTCGAGCCCCTCTGGCACCAGAATCACCCGCGGCAGTCGGAAAGGGAAAGCGAAAAGCACCACCAGAATAAGTCTGTTACGCTTGTATGCGGACCAGATACGAAGTCAGAGGGGAGATGTGTATTATTCAAGCAGTGAGATATATGATACTGTACATTTTTTGCGTGTTTAGGAGGGATGTGCGCGACGTCGAAATAGCATCAGAGTGATCACAAGGGTGGTTCATCACCATCCCTCTCTTCTAGTCCATTTCTTGGGCTCGATGGGAAGTAGTGCAGCAGCCACGCGTCGACCCTCCTCCGCCAACAAATTATACGTCGAACATGCGTTCCTCTAAAATGGACATCGAGAATGGCGAACGCAAAGATGAGCAAGCCACAGCAAAACAACCAAGAACGAGCACCCACTGTATCCATGACATCCATCTGTATCCCCACCTCCTTCAGATACCCTCGAATACTACTCGGTACGAGCTGCATCCTCGCACCGGTCCCAAAAATCAGAATCTCTACGAGAGCTCGGTCAATAACTGGGCCCGACACGCAAGCAGAACTGGCAAACGACCTACCGGGCTTCGGAACGACGACCTGAAACACCTCCCAGTGCGCCCTCGTCCATTCGTTCCAAGAACCCGCTCCCCCGTTTCCCTTCCCTACGCCAGGGACGTCCCACAAAAGTACTTTTCCGTCTAGGAACACCACTGGACCCGTCAATACGAGTCCGTCTGCAAGTTTGATACCTGCAGGCCCGATGGAGGAAACCTGGACGGGAGGAGGCACGTCGGAAGCGAGCATGTTCGTGAGGGTTGTTGGGCGGTCGGGGGCTTGCAGGGGACGGGTGGTATGGATTGAGCGCAGTGATTGTTGGCGTCGGGGCTGGTGCAGCGGTTGAACCGCGGACAGCTTAAAGAAATGGCTACATGAAGAAAGGCATGGACGCGGTCGCCGTAGAGCCACTCGGAGGACTGCAGGGGTATTCATGGTGTCAAGTAGCTTCGGTCACTCTGAAGGACATGATTATGTAAAGCAGCTGTGAAGGAAGTCGGAAACTTGTTGGTGCCCCACTGTCTAATCGGTACTCTGGATCGCATTGCATAAACAGTACTGAGCATGGAGTGATGAGAAACTACTAAAGCGCTACATACGGGCACACAAATCGAATGAACGAAGAAAAGAGAACAGATTGATAGGGTCAATGATGGTACACATCCCTAGTGATGTCAGACTCGGACATAGCCCATCTTTGTTCATACCCGCCGTTCGACCTCGGCCGAGGGGTATACGAAGAAGGTGATGAAGGCGAAGGATGCGAGGGGACAGATGTGTGGGATCGTACAGATGACACATCAGTCCTGTCTAGATGCAACGTCTCGGTATTCGGTAGCGCAGGTCGCGCAGAACTAATATATTTATATTTGTTAGCAAGGCCCTCTTTCTCAATGGATCAAGAGCAGAGGAGACAAGAAGACATGCTTACACATAAGATTGGCGTGATCCAGGCATCATGGCAGAATCGAGATGTAGATGTGATGATACAGCAGAACTAGAGATGACCGTCAGGAAAAGGACTGGCCCTTCGCCATCGAAAACTTACCTATATAGGGAGGCGGCTGCTCCTCGCTGCGCTGAATATGCGGTCCAGATATTGGCTTGCGAGTTAGAGTATGCTACAGAAGGATCGAATGGCAAGCGCGTCTCAAAGTTCTTGTTCTGTGATAGCGAATACGATGTGGATTGGGAGGGCACATGTGATGAACGTCTGGACGACGTCTCTGCGGAAGGCTCTATTGGAGAATATGCAGAAAATGGACGTCGATTGTTGTAGTTTCGACGAGGTGCATCATATGACGGCTGGGGAGGGTAGGGCGAGGGAGTAGGGTGGACCGATGTGCTTGGATAGAGCGTACCCTGCAAGTAGGAGGGCTCCCCGAAGGAATGTTCTATCGCAGAGAACGGAGGAGGCGCAGGAGAGTATGGCTCCCTTTCATGATCCTTTTGCACTGCATACGTCTTGATTTCTACGACAGGTCTGAATTTGCTCTCTTGTCTTCGCGGGCCAGGTAGGCAGGTATCAATATCCGCAGGACTGGGAGGAAGAGGTCGCGGAGCTCGAAGGTCCGCGCTGTCCGACCTGGTTGCACGTTTCGGGATATTGGGGGGGTTGTGAATCGCAATATCCCTCAAGGTGTCGTCAGCGAGGGCCTTGGAATGCTTGGAGTCTTTGCATTCCTCGCCTGGGAATGGGCCTGCTTTCGAAACCTCGAGGGCTTGCACCTCCTCGGCGAGCTTCTGGTCGCGCTGAAGGGAGAGCTCGTAGGGCGGTGGGGGCGGGACGTAGCGTTCGCTCATGCCTGGAAGTTCTGGCGTTCAAGATGGAGGGGCATCGAAGAGGTAGCACCCTGAGAGACTAGCGGGGCTGGGAGACTTCTGAGGGACGAAAGAGCGCCCATACCTGCAAGTGGCTGCATGTTTTCGACCTTTGTCATAAGCCCTCCAAGCTACCATACAAACTTGCTCCGAGGAACGCGTCCTTTGACAAGTTCAACTCATATCGGTAACTCTACTCGAGCGCCACCTTCATTAAGTATCCTCAAGGCCTCAAGGCCTCATTTCCAGTCCTCCATCAGGGCATTTGCGGATCGCCGACTCTCGTTAAAGAGATCACGTGCAACGTCCATATGCTCCATGCCGCCGCCTAAACTTCGATCCCTTCTAGATTCGTCCCCTGCATGATCCTTAGCTCCGGCTCACCCTTCTGCCAAAACTACTCACCAGCTTCGGTAGCCGCAGAAATACATCTGTTCCTAAGGATACACTTCAGTCATTGGCACGCAGGCACAAATGTCAAAGCCACTTGCCCCATCCATCCAAAGACACTAGTTCCAGAGAGCCCCCAAAATACCTAGGCTGCGGTGTCAGGTCTTGCCTGAACTGGGTGAAATCAAACTTACGTTGCAAATATGTTACTCATAGGCAATCCTAGACCAATCCGTTGATGCGGCGCAATCCCGGCTTCTCTTTCAGGGTCCTTACCCTCTTGGGAACGCTCCATCTCGTCTCCGACCTGTTCGGCGACTGTCGCTTTCACACCCCTTGAACTTGCAGTTCGCAGGGCTCCCAAGCGGTCGTCATTCATCCTCGTCGCGTTTCGGACGTGAGAAAACGAGAACAGATCAGAAGGTGATTGGATGGATGCTGAACAAAGCCCTCCTCCTGCAAAGTATAAGGCAATCATACCACAAACACTTGCATTCTGACCTTGATCTGATATACGAACACCGACATCATTTTCCCCGGCCACAATTATAGCACGGATGGGTGGCAAGGCGGTCGCATCTCGATGTCGAAGTCCAATGGCTCGCATTGCCTACCAAGAGGATGCATGAGTCAACTGCTCGGGAAGCCGGTGAGAACTCACATTTTTCAATAGTTCAAACAAAATGTATCTTTCTGGGGTTTAGTCGTTGCCCGGATGGATTGATAATAAGCTGTGCTTACTCTAGATGTTCGCGTATATATGGGAACTTTGTATCCAAATGCCCATCGACGATGACTTCTGGCCATCCTGTGTCGGACCTGCTTTCTACCATGTCATCCTCAATGTTGTATGGTCGGCTTTGCAAGAGTTTCACGCATTTGTCGATGCTAGTTTTGAGGCTCAGCGCAGTATAGATGATACCAACGTGTGGATCTTGTGCCTCCAGCGAATTCTTTCCCAGCGATTTCGTTAATGCAAGGTGATGCTCGGCAAGTACACGCCTTGATATGCGTGAAACCAACATCCGGTGCATAAACGAAT
>JBBPNB010000089.1:0-43689 GCA_038090635.1 Rubroboletus satanas
GGAGGGTCAGTATGAATCCGGTATAGCAGTCCTCGACCAGTTGCGGTCTTCGTCCTTCAAACCCCCTCCGTAAGTCTCCCTGAGTGCCTTTCTAGATCCCGATCTCATCGCGCTTGGACAGCGACCATATCCGCCAACTCCTTTACATAGCTCTCTTCCCTCCTCCCCCGTCTACCGGTAACCAACTAAACAACCAGGAACAGACCTCTCCGTCCCCCATCAAGGGTTCCCTCACGAAACAGAAACCCACACTTTCCAAGGCATCATTATCTCCTTCAGTGGTCGAATCCGAGGCTGCCCAGCGGGTTTTGTTCTCCTTTCTTGCTACAAATTCACCCGGGTCTTTATATAGAGCACTGCCAAGATATCCTTTGGATGGTGTCGCTGCCAGCGATCTACCACCAGCGTCGAGTGATAATGGCCATGATGAGGACTCGGTCATCGCTCGAGAGTCCCTATGTATCAAGGATTGTAGAAATTGCTGGGCCATCCTCAAGGAAGGGTTCATACAACACAAAAAGCTCTTGCCTCAGGATGCGAGCAAGAAGCGTGGAAGAGGTACTTATGAGGTCCAACACGCTGACCTCGACCAAAGCCGTGGCACACCAGCAGTAGTCGCTGGACATGCATGGCCAATCCTTCAGTGGCTGTTGTCCTTGTTTGAGAAGGACGAGTTGCTCAGTTCCCAGACATCTGGAGGTAAGGTTCCAACTCCTTGGGAAAAAGTCAGAAATGACCGCTGTTTCCATGCAGAAAAGTTCTCGCCACTTCTCTTGTCGCAGGTCCCTCCCCCGAGGGGAGGTAATGGCCCACGATGGGAAGCAGATGCTCCACTCGATATTGTCTTTCACTCGGTCGGGCAGGAAGATGGCGAGCGTCGAGAGATGGCCACTCGACTGTTGACACTCGTGCGTTTCGCAATATCTCGGATGGATTCAACGCATAAATTAAGGTCTCCCGCAGCTCATCAACCTCAGTCTCTCGGGATCTCTCGATGGTTCCATGTTTGCAGCCACACTGACGACGCGTTTATATACTTCGTCTCCCCAAATCGCCTGGAACTTGATGGAGGGCCTGCCAAAGACAGTCCCGGTTCTCACTTTTAAAATCACTGTATGCCAGAAATTTCTGTCATCTGGGTTGTCTATCACTGGAGGGACCAAGCCCCGACCTAGGCCTCTCCTCAGGCGTGGGTCGCAGCGTGACTCGGGCACCATGTCATCCGCCACGGATACCGACGTCGGTCGGGCAGGATCCAGCCTTCCGCCGCGGCCTGCGCTCGCGACGTGTTCAGAAGTCTTTCAACTGCTCTGTAATGACCTTCTGTCCCAGAATTCGGCTTCGGCACCACCAGTACTTACGATCAAGTATGCTCTTCTCATGTCGTACGCCCACCTCCAAGGGTTATTGCCTCCCGGGGAGAGAGACAGTGACTGGAAAGATGCACTGTCAAACGGCGGGTTGAAGCACGTTGTCGATACTGCATTTCCTAGTGATAGCACGTACCATACAGCTCTTTTGATTATCACCAGTTTTTGGCTAGCAAGTTAAGGACGTGGTCTGGGACACCGAGTATCCATATTCACTGTTCTGCACTGTTTCTGAGCATCAGGTTCCGCCATTTTGGCAGAGCAATATGTCAATAAGCATTTTCAAGCTCGAAAGTGTATTCTGAAATACATGCCAACGACACGACAGGAACGGCTTCAGCTTCAACCGTCTGATTCATCTTCGATCTGTGCCTCTCTTTCAACTTCCATGTCCATGAGATCTCCAGCGTCGGCGCCGATGGTGACCTTGCCTCTGTTTTGTTGATCGCGGTGCATCTGAGCGAGCTGTCGGGAAGTGGTAGCATGTTCTGGACGTTTATCTTCTCTGACGCGAAGGAAGCGCGGAAACCGCAGACTCAGACCTCTCGCAAAAGATATTTCACCCAGCGCAGCCAAAGACACGGGACTGAGTGTAATGCTTTAAAATACCAACGGCCCACGGTTTCGGTTAGCGAAAGAAGACAAACGGAAAAAAAGGCAGTCAAAATTGTGATCTGCTTACTCCGCGCCCCGGATCTCCCAGACTTCGCGAGGTCTAAAATAAACGTCAGGTTTAAAGCCTACATTCAGGGGGGCCGTGGATTTTTTTAGGGTCAAAATGTTTATCCCCTAGCAAAAAAATAGCCCTCACCTCCGGTATCGCAGTCCCCCAAGGGGTGGGATGAGCAATCGTTGGAATCCTCGGCGTATCTCTCAGTGAGATCCTGTTTTCAGAAATAAGTATCACCCCATCCATATGCCATACCCCCTTATCCGAGGTGGAATCGGTCATACTTACCTTGTAAAATGCATCGGAAAACCCTGACCGATCGATTACCCCAAATGCGTAAGGCATGGTGGAATAAACCTTACCAGACATGCATTTGCACACGGCGATCGGCCTTTCCGTTGTGGAGTCCCAGACCGCCAGCAAGACGGGACTCCACCATCCTGCTTTGCGCCCATTTCCGTGCCACGCTCCGATAGGGACCAAGTCGAGCGTATCCCCAAGGCCGTCCACGTAATCCTTCTTGAGCTTCAACCATGCGGAAGTTCGCTTATCTGAAAGGGTCATCGTGTGGTTTAACCGTCCCGTGCTTCAAGGACGTGTCAAAACAATCACTTACCAGGCTCATACGTAGCTGGCAACGGTGGCTTTCGAGTCTTGCTCCGGTGATGCGTGACAGTTTCCAAACTTTCAACACCGTCCAGGAGCTGACCAAGAATGAGAGTGCGCCAAGATAGTGGTCCATATGAGAACTAACTTTGATCATGAGGCCTTCGCAGCGACTTTCCACGGCTTTCTGCCAAAACTCCTGGATACATTCCCGCCCTTGTTCACTTTCGCAGCTGTTGACATGGTCAAAGTGGGCTGAACCTGGTTCCCCTGGTGTCAAGGTAAGGAATCGAGTTCTCAGTAGATTTCGTCTTTCCCGAAGCGATCGTTCCAATAGGATCTGGTGACGAAAGCCAATCGTACAAGGTCGAACGGCACAAAGATGACGACGAAACAAAACTCACCTCGCCATCAAGATACATCAAGTCAAAGGCAAATACGCATACTGGGACTTTAATGTCTCGAATTTCTACGTCCTTCCTTGCCCTGTTCGAAAGCTCTTGGAAAGACCTGAGGCCACCGTCGTCCGGATCTATGGCAACGATCTCCGAATCGATAATAAAAGACTGTAGGTCCGGCGCTCTTGCAAACATGCACCGGACTAATGAAACCACATCGGGATACTGGAACCGGAGCATGGGATTAAGATTAGTCAAACTGTGTGCGCAAGGTTACGGAAATGTATACTTTATCGGTCATGTTTTCTAGATGCCGAGAGAAAATGTGGATGGACGGACGTCCATTGGCCAGTTTTGAAGCATGAATCTGTGCACGCTGACCATCATACTTGAACTCCGCTGTGAATGGCATCTCATTCAACCGATCATATACCTCGTCAAGTAATCGAGCTGGAGAACCCAATGTGGGATGGAGAGGGATACCTAACTCAAAGAGTTACCAAAAGGGTGAGAGTCAGGGACGCAGGTAGCCTTACCAACGGTGAGCGGGACCCGCGCAGGGAGACCATCGAGTCCCCCGGCAATGGCTCCAGCGAGGATGTGATCATAGTTGGGATGTTGGACATACACCTGTTTTACGAGAGCTTCGGCGTTCGCAAACTTGAGCAGAAGCTCGTTGCGTTGAGGATCAATATTTTTCTTTTGCTTTCCCAATGGCGATAGTTTAATGGACGCGAGAAACTGCGGTGTCACATGCAGTGATGAATCACATGGAATGGGTATGCTCGGGTTTGGAGGCGGAGACAAGACCAAAGCTCTGGCGAGCGCTGTTAATATAGACGTTCGGACAGCACCCACGCGCAGGTTCTGTGACAGCGTGCGGACTATAAATCTTGTCTCTTCTCCCCTCGCAGCGACAAGCAGTTGCTCGACAATGGACTGCTTTTGCCTTGCTGCTCCTTGACCTTTGACATGGGCGATTTTCAACATTGATTGATATACAGTCTCGATAAGTAAGGGAGGGTGGGCGACAAGTGTACGAACGCTGGATCTGGCCTGGAACGCAACGTCTCCTGGGTCGCCTGAGGAATTATACAGCCTCCGGAGGGCGGCAGCTGTGAGACCGGATACATGTTGGATAGCCCTGGAGATGACAGAGGCGCCAATGCCCAGTTCGAGCGGAGAATAAGCGGGGGAGAGTGAATTGGACAAGAGATAAATTGCCGGCAACAGGGACGAAGGATGATATAATGTGAGACACCTTAGAGTATTGGTGAGCGCATCGAGGATAGCGATGCGGGAGCGAGTGTCTACTAAGAGTACGAGGGTATGGACGAGGAAAGAGTACGGTGCTGGTGAAGCAGCGGGCCAAGGACATTGTTGGATGGGATAGACGAGTGGATCGACTGCGACTGGACTGTAGTCGACATGTAGCTCAGTGTGACGGCGAGCAAGAGCCAAATCGGTGTGACGCCTTGTCGGCAAGGATGCCGTAGGGATCTCGCAACGATCAAGGGGAGATGCAGAGCGATCGTGAGATGATGACCGTGGTGATGTTTGCATCGAACCCTGCATGTTGAGCTCATCTCCTGAATCAAGCTGGATGGGGTTTTCCTGCGTCCCATGTCCGTCCTGCCATAATGTATGGAATGAGCTGGCATCGTTCATTGTCTCGAGAGAGGCAATCGGCTTTTCAGAAACGATGGCCGAAGACACATCGCCGCGAATCTGCCGTGACGGTGCTGTTGTCGCAGTCTGGCTACCGTTGGTGGAACTGGGGAGACGGAAATAAGTATCCAGAACGGCCTGGTCTGGTGCAAGTTTGGCCTTTTTCCTACCCGAGACTGACGGGGTGGATGGGGTACGTTTCGACATGAAAGCCAAGCGGAGCGGGGAGGAGGTGGCCGTATCAAACATACGTCATGGCGTCGATCAACTGACAAGTCCTTTTTTGGGTCAGTCTCAGAACTGGGCAATTCAACTCTCCAGGCGAGCGATAGGACCTCGCAGAAGAAAAAGAAAGAAAAAAAAAAAAGAAAAAAAGAAAAAAAAAAAAAGGTTGTGACGGAAAGGCACAATAATAAAAAAACATATTCGAGGACCGACATGTCAGGGAACGTCGCGCATTGCTCGGCAGGTGATCCATATCAACCGTGGTACGCCACAACTGAGTGCTGTCTCATGCTGTCCACAACCTTATCCCTCCTTCCGGCGGCGTCGCCAGCGATGGATCGTCTATTTTCCGCACCACTGGCAACCTAGACAATGCCTGTTCCACCCGGTTCCTTGGTGTGTGGTTTTATGGTGCCTGCGAGATCCGCCTTGACGCATCGAGGCAGGGCCCACACCGTAACAGGCATGACGCGTGCAATGAGGCGACCCTAAGCGGGCTGGCACGGTCCGCGTGAAACTTTTGGGAAAAAGAAAAAGAGAGAAAAACATAAGGATTCGATCATACCGGAGGTGGGGCTATGCAAGACAACCAGAGTTAGTCACACCCCACACGAATCGGTAGGGCGGCCCAACTGCCCAGACTTGGGCCAGCTATCACATGGATTCCGGGAAACCGGTCTCAATTACAGGTCAGCAGGACGCCATCCGCATTGCTCGACCAGCATCGCCACGATGTTACATCGAGCCCTCTGGGAAAATGCCAACCGTGTTGGGATTGATTCCAATTTGATGGTTGGTCGACGAAAAGTTACCAGAAAGCGCACAGATGAGAGAGCCATCTCATCACTCTACCTTACTTTGGTTAGCTGGTCAGTGCAAAAATTACACTCGTCAGGGTCGCCTTATTCAACCCATCTGCTAAACTGCCCAAGATCAGGTCCGCTATCAGGCACATTGGAGGTAACACTCGATCGGGAAGCCTCAGACCAGATCTCGTACAAACCAGTTACGACCAGTTATGTTTGCTTGTGCCGCACTTACCCTGCGGCGCCGGCAAATTGCTTGCTCGATGCACTGTTTATATGAAGCTCCAGCGGCCCCGAAATTGCTTATGAACCCAAGGGCTCCAGCGCCTTGCGACACACTTCCACATCCCCAACTTTCGCCATGACTGACCGACGTGGGTATTCTTTTCCTCCCAACGACCTCGAACGAGGCAGTCAATGGCCAGCCGGCACCCAACAGCCCCCTCGTTATCTCCCATCCTCAAGTACCTACCAAGGAGTGCCAGCTGGCACCGCCTATCCAACCATGGCAGATACAACGCATAATATGGCGTCCGTACACCCCTCCGTCCAATATGGAGTAAACGACTACACCGGAGATTACCCCCCATCGGTGTCAAGCCAATACATAGTGGCGACGCCGAATGCATACCACCAACCACGGCAGAGTTATCCACCTCCAAATCACGCTCATCAACCACCAAGTGCCGTGCCTCACTACACAGTACCATCCCAACAATACCCCGCGCCGCATCAGCAACCCAGCATTCACCACACCTCCCCGTATTATGGGCGCGGCGATTCTCATTATCAGCAACCACAATATCCGGCATCGCCGTCGCGGCCATTTTCATGTGACCTTTGTGCATTGTCATTCAACAGACAACATGATTTGAAGCGTCACAGAGAAACGCATTCGGGGGAGAAACCGTTCTTATGCAACGGGGGATGCGGAAAGACCTTCACCCGCAAGGATGCGCTGAAGAGACACCAGGCATGTTTATTTTCCGACCATCGGATGAACGCGCTGCTCACCATCTTCCAGCTGGTGAAGCACTGCGGGCATGAAAGCGAGGTATCTTGACGACAAGCTATCGTAAGCGGCGTATTGAGGTCAGTTCTCTGAGCTCTCAACAATCTGTCTGAATCAGTGTGTGACTGATAGCCGGCCGCCTTGCCAGTTCGGACCGTTATTTCATTATATCATATTAATCTTGTCTTGATCGCCGAGACCTCTCACTGATGGACGAGAACTATGTTCACCCTTGTACATATATACGTACGGTAAATTATGAACACACGTATTGGCAGATTTGAGATCTGTCACATACGGGAAGGGATCCTTTGTGTTGGCTCATGTAATACAATTTGTTGAATGGATAACTACTGTTCTAGTCTTTGGTCGATGGTTTTCTCCAATATCCACGCATCTTGGGGTAAAATCTTTTTGTAGTAATTTTTATGAATGCCAGCTTCGCTGAAGCCATGGCCCTCATAGAACCTCTTGGCATTCTCGTTGGAGACCTGCACATGGAGGGATATGCGCTTGATTTTGGGCTTGTCATGGGCAGATGCTGCCTGGATGATGCGCTCCAGGGCTTGAGAGCCCAGCTTTCGGGATCGGTAAGGCTTCGTAAGGCGAGCATCAGCGCATCAGACCTATCTAGACTGAAATGGCGACTTACGGCGAGGATGCCCAAGGTTGTCAAGTACAGCTCCTTGTTCTCGAGCCTACAACAGATATTTCCGACAGGGACATCGTTGAAGTAAACTAACGTTCCTGATCATGTGAGAAAAGTGATCCGAAACAGCCACCTTATCAAAGAGACGGACTGAGCTGGCAAAAGTCTTCCACCTCGGGCTGCAAGATGTCCTTGTAGTACTTGTCGCTATATTTGACGGGAAAGAGGACCGAATTGAGCTTTCGGACCGTCCCTATGTTTTGATGAGTTAACGACGCGAATGCGACGCGTACTGCTGGGACAGGGGACTCTGAGCTTGCCATGATGCACCCGGGGCGGAGAGGACGTTGGAGTTGGCTGTGTGGCCAAGTGTGGACGCCAACGTGACTGTCCGTGGGAACGCTTCCACTGTAGCCGACTTGGGAAGACGTACGTCTTTGTGGTTACTGCACAATTTTCTCTTATCAACCTCCGTAAGTATCGATCAGTTGACGCAACTTTACAGGGTCCATCTGTCAGGTGGGGCTTTCAGGAGAATCTCCTACACTGCGCTCATCAAGGTTTGACAGCACCAATAATTCCTCTTTAACAATCCCTAAAATTGATGCATCCCACGTATGTCCACTGTCGCTGTGTTGGCCGTATTCGTTCGACTCTGCGATAACGACCTACGGTATGATTGGTCGTAATCCATACCGTTGGACTGCCAACATGCCATACATTATGACAACTATGCATCATCGCGCCCAACGTTGCTCGTTCTATGCATTATACGTTATTTCAATACATGGTGACTGATGACTGATTGTATTGTAGACGAAAACCTCAGCCAGCTCAATTCATCATAACCATATTTATCTCGTCGTCATGGCGTATCCCGTTCGCCGGGTGTCGCGCACTCTCCTTGATGGGCCTCACAGTTGTCTCAATACCTGTCGTCGATAAGTTTCGAACACAAGTTGATAGGTGAGGTGTCGCCACAACCTCATTTCCGATTCCTAAGCGACTTGTCTTGCGCGGCTCACCTTTCACTCCAGCTTGAGGTGTGTGCGAAACATATTCTGGATCCCGGATTTCATCCTTTTGCAACCTTTTCTCCGCATGTGACGACCAGGACTCTAAATGACTTGCCGGAAAGCTGGACCTACATCTCCAATAGGCAACCTTGCACCAACTTGCTTTGTGATGTACCTGGTTGATTTCTTGCTCCGGTACAACATCATACACTGCTTTTGCTGGTCGGAACTTCCAATCACGGAAGACCCTGTTCCTAGAGGGTGTACCCTGGACAACCGAGCCGGCCCGTTTGAATCATGCGGGATATGTTTCTTGTCATATCCTCAGACAATCTGCTGATGCTTCATCCGCTTTGTGGCACACTCTTGGACACCACAGCCTCACATTTCTGCATTTGGTCCAGTTTTGCACTGCCGACCCCATCGACCTCTTTTAGTTCTTTGGCCATCAGACGTACGGCAACCAATTGAGAGCATGTCGAATGGAATGATTTGGCTTGGCTTGGCTTGTCATCATGATCGCTCCGTGGAGTTGGTTCAGACCACAGCTTTTGCTTAAACAACCATAACAGAAATATCTCTTGATTGCAAAGCATCGGAACTACCAAAAGCCCGATGAGATTCAAATATGGTGCTATGAGCATGCATTTTTGGCTGGTATGGAACTAAAAAAAAAAAACATCACACAAGAAATTCTCGCCAAATGCTCTGCGCACATTGTCATTCTGCTCTGCGCACAATCCGTTTATGAGGTAGCGTTACTGTTCCATTCCCAAGAAACGTTGGTCGAATTAATATGACTCATTGTTCAGGCCGCCGCATTGTGCAAAGAGTCTGAATCCAGCAAGTCAGGGCAAGTAAGGTTTTGGCCGATTGCGTCGGCCCAACCTTGGCCCAACCCTAGCAATGCAGTTTTTGTGGACTTGAAAAAGGGGTCGAACCCCCGCATCTAAGATCCTACACCAGACGTGACTAGAAAACGTCGACATGTCCGTGGATGGAAGACAGCGTTCGCATGCCAGACAGCACAAAATCCAACACGTACTGACTTTTGCGCGTGAAATCTCCTGGGGTATATTAATACACACCCTGCAAGGAACGGGAATATGCACATCTCCCCCCCAGCTACGTCCAGGGCTGCGCCTTGAAGCACCAGAAAACAATTGGGCATTAAAGTTAGACGCACTATCAACATTCATTGCACGTTGTCCACACGTCAAGAGATCTGCCTCCGCATGAAGGACATCGTGCAATTACTGCTCAGCGAGGGAGGGGAAATAAGGACGCACTAAAAGGCTCGTCAGCAGATGCAACATCGGGTTGCAAGACCCGACCAGGCTAAACAACGGAAAGATCATCAGGTTCAGAGAGCGTACGCGCACACGCAGCCACGCCAAGAGTATGATTATCATGATTCAAAGGAGTCGAATCAACAAGCAGCCACCGGTCAAGACCGATAACAGCATCATGGACCACATCAGACACAACGTCAACTGTAGTATTGACAGAGAAGGATTCCCGGCCACGGAAGGGTTCGACGAGACAACAATCCTCGCCATCGACAGGCGTAACAGCGCACCCGGAAGCTGCGTTCAGGGACACCAAGGTCTTGCTCGCCAATTGGTCGACACGACCCTCGGCGACGGTCAAGCTGTATGATAACAAAGACTCATAAAGACAGTCAGCTGCAAGGCGGAACATACAGTACCAGATCAAACCTACCCAAATGTGTACAGGTTTCGTGGCAATGAGCAAATCCCGCCAAGGGGTGACTTCGAGGGGGCGGAGGGATGAATGACCCACTACCACTAGTATACCGTAGCAGAAGTATCACACGTCTATTGAGATTCCCGCGACCTCCTGCCACAGACATTTCAGATTTTTTGGGAGTGCTACAACGGTATTCATTATCGAGAGGGTTGGGCGAGAAATACGGGGAGGTCGGTGCGCGTTCTCTGTCGATACCAGGCCCGTGTGCGATGAAGGATCAAAATGTCATTTGCCCGTGCGTGCTGCGCGGAAGCTTCGAAGCGACCGCAGCTGGCATACGTCGGATGATTATCCTAGAGTACAGGATTGGTCATAAGTGGTGGATGAGATGTGGGACGCGATGGCTACTGTATTGGAACATCAACAAGTTAGCGTGCTAATCAAAACAGTGCGACGAGGAAAGCGATGAAGTACAACGAAAGAAGTCACGACAGCTGTTAGTACAGGTCTGTTGGTACACAGTAAAATTGAATTGGTTTCAACGTGATTTGGTCGGAGAGGAGGGGGGTCGGGGGCGGCGTTTGCGAGACGAACGCTGTAGTTGATCGAGGTAGACGTCGTCGTAGCTGCGGAAAATGCATTGACCATGTTCATGGTCGGCGAGGGTGGCCCAGACACAATGCCAGGATCGATCTTCGCGAAACTTGAATGCCACGCCAATGTGATTTTGGTCCCATCGCTGCTCTCTCTGTTTTGAGTCGAACGCTTTGTCGGTCAATGTGATAAGAACGCAGTCCTCGATGGTGAAGGCCATATGGAGTTGACCATCGGCGGCGTCTAGGAGCGACGCTAGAGTGGGATCCATTTCGAGCTCTTTGGGAAGACCGCTGCATTGCATTAATGGTATCAATTAATACGGAACCTGGTGGGAGGATCGCGGCGGACTCACGGATGTACTGGGTCGTAGCCGTCCACGAGGATCTGGTAGGCGGTATCATCTGAGAAGCGGAGTTGCATGCTCGGGTGTTTGGATGAGCGTTGTATTTTGGTCAGGACCTTTCCGACGAGAATGGATGGGTCGACGCCGACACTGTTTAGGCGTAACGGGACGGGACGACGTCGGGGCTTCATTGGGGAAGGGGGGGAGCTGGTGCCCACGGAGCTCAGCTCTGAGCTCGAGGTGGTGGAGTTGGGCATTTTGTAGGACGGTGTGGACGGTCCACCTACCGTGGACAATGGAGGCAAAAAGAATGACAGTGACGAGATTCGAACTCGCGCGGGAAACCCATCACGGATTGAGGATGGACCTAAACGTGACGCCGTAACCACTTGGCTACACTGCCGTGTGGAGGAGGCAGAGGGTAGGGCGACAAGGTGGAGGAAGGGATGTAAGGGGAGCCACAATACCGACGAAAGCGAGCGGGAGGAAAGAGGAGGACGACGATGCACCAGACACACGCCCGTCCCATCGGCCCACGAACTCTCCCTCGCTCACAGTCGCCCTCCATCCCAGAGACCCGCCCACTCTCCATTCGCAAAGTCGCCCCAGATCCCTCCCCCCTCCGTGCCCCATCGCCCACATCAGTACCCCTCTCCTCCTCACCCGCTCCCTCTCGTCCCCTCCTCTCCCCCACTCCCTCTCGTCCCCTCCTTTCCGGCGCCTCCCCCACCCCCAGGGCCAACGGCTCTCGCCCAAAGCTACAGCTCCCCCTCTCAGGCGCCGTAAGCGAATACTATGCCGGCCCTTCCCTCATCCCGCCCGGCTTAGACGGAGAGAACCCCGGCGGCGCTACCGTCCGTCCCCAAGTCCAGATCCAGACTGCCCACCCCCCTGGCTCAAACGAGATCAGCGAGAGCACCATCGACCAGCTCGTCGCCAGTTTCGATAAGGCCACCGTCGATTCATACACCCCAACCGAAGAGACCTCGACCCACCAGGCGTTCGGGCGGTGGTCCGATGGCGTCTTGGAAGAACTAGCTAGACTCGGCGAAGGTCAGGGTGGTGCCGTCCACAAAGTCAGAGATATCCGAACAGATAGAATCTTTGCCCGAAAGACCATCACCACGCGCGAAGCCCCTTTGAAACAGCTCGAGCGTGAGCTCTCCATCTCCTCCACCTCCAAACACATCAACATCATTCAGTTTTACGGCGCCTACATGTCTCCCTCTTCCAGCGAAGTAAAGGTCATGATGGAATACTGTGCCGGCAGAAGCTTGGAAGCTGTCAGCAAGCGCATCAAGGAACGTGGCGCACGCATCGGTGAAGGCGTCACAGGTCGCATAGCAGAAGGAGTGAGCTTTCTCCGCCGTGTCTCATCTCTCGTCCTTTGACATGCAGCTTAGGTCCTACACGGCCTCACGTATCTCCACTCTCTTCGAACAATCCACAGGGACATTAAACCTTCTAATATTCTCCTCACCGCGGAAGGTGTAGTCCGCCTGTGCGATTTTGGTGTTTCCGGCGAGCTCGTCAAGTCCCTTGCAGGGACCTTTACTGGCACTAGTTTTTACATGGCCGTAAGTTTACACGCCCACCAGGTCTCTATTCTGTTCACCCGCCCCACAGCCTGAGAGAATCAGTGGCAAGGAGTACAGCATTCGTGCTGATGTTTGGTCGACGGGTATTACGCTCTTGGAACTTGTGCAAAATCGATACCCATTTCCAGACGACTTGACCTCAATCGAGCTGCTCGTCTACATTACTCAGGGGGAGGTAAGAACGTATGCTTATCCACACTTCTTGCTTGTTAATATCCCCTTTCCCAGCCTCCACAGCTCAGTGATGAAGCTGATGTGAGGTGGCCTGACGAGATGAAAGACTTCGTAAAACAAACGTAAGGATACTGATACTATTCATTGTTATATCATGCACTCACTTGCATTGTACACCCTTCAGTTTAATCGTAGACCATACCCTCCGTCCAACTCCCAAAGAGATGTTGACACACCCGTGGATCGTCGGCGCTATGAAGAAAGAGGTTCCAATGGCAAGGTGGATTCGTGAAGTTTGGGGATGGCGTTCTACTCAGTCCAGAAATATGTACGTACGCTCTACTGCGCTTGCTGCAATACTTCGCTGACGTCTGCTCGCCGTCCCGATACTTAGTTCTAGCTCCAGACCCGGCTCTAGTCGAGGTCCTCGCATTTTAACACCATAGAATTTTCTCACCAATAGTTCTCCACTTCAAACGCTAGTTCTTTGTGTCGTGTGTGCAGCAATTGCACTTGTACTCATCTACTTCTAGTCATTCCATCGCCACTCCAATTTTGCTTGTCGCAAAGATTTACGCCGATACATTTTTATATCGCCTCCCACCCATCTGCAAAAACATGGATGTGATAGTGTATAGACAGTCAATTACAAAATGCTTTCTGGATGTTTCGAGTTTGAATTCGTGAGTGCTCGTCACCACCATCCTTGAGACCAGATGCGGCTGGGTAGGGCACCGTACTTGTGCTATGCCTCGGCTCATCCGCATTGGATCAAGAATACAAGCGCAAAGGTCTAGGAGGTTATCCCCACAATCAGAACGATGTAGCGGTACTGGACTTTGGAAACTGATGGTGAGAAGCAAAGTATATCAGAGGGCTTGAAGAGCCTCTAGATGATATCAAGTCGTGACATCATCGTCCAGGAAAGATCGTCCCCGCTCAAGGGAAACGAAACATTTCTGAAAGGAAGTCATCGAAAGCACTTCCCACCCGATGTTTCTGTACGCTGTGCCTCGCCACTAGATACTATGAACCAATCAATTCAGCATAGCGCTTCAGCATCAGCCCCAACGACACGCTCTGAACAGCAAATTAAATCACCGCAAGGATGAGTACTTGTGAGTTGGAGAGTCCACGGAAGCGATGGGATGATTTACATCCATCCATTGGCTCGTTAACCGAAGAGGCGTCTTGCTGTCCAACGACGTTGCAGCGTCCTCTCCGATAGGATATTAGTACAAGAGATGGCAGTTTCTGAGAGGTCAATTCACCACGATCGATCCTTTGGGACAAGTGAATGGGGTTATCAGAGAATTATCCCATAAACGTGGCAGGTGCTTGTTCCCATCATTGTGGCGCCAGCGTGATCTTCCAAGGATCGACAGGCCATCATCGAAGGACCTATAGATGGCGGTGAACCTATTGTATCACGACCTCACAGGAACGAAAGGTCCCGTTCTGTATCAGGACGGATCTATGGCCCGACGTTGAAGGAATTCCAAAACAGGAACGATAAGGCTCGTCCCACGAATGGAGGGCCCGCAGTTTTTCCGGCCTGTATTTTCATAGTGTGCGGTACCAGTGCAGTTGGGATACACCGGCGACTTACCACCGTTCCTCCGTCACTCTCGTTTTGAGCAATCATATCCACGTCATTCCCTAAACCGCATCGCAGAAGGCGGTGCTGAAAATCATGTTAAAAAAGGGGGGGTAGCCTGTAGGCGTCTTGTCCTTGCAATCCAGCGCCCATCGTGAATGTGAGTTAAGACGGACAAGACAAAAGGGAGACAGACGCATCTCCATTTATACGAACTGTGCTAGATGAGTCCAAGCAGATTGGCTCCGCGTGCCAGATTGTGTTTACAGTCAGAGCTCAGAGGACAACTGATGCCTCCGCCGTGCACGGCGCTGCAGCGTCAGAGGCACAACACTGATCGAGATCGGTCGGTCGGGGCTGGCAAGAGATGTCCTGTCAAGCAAATGACAAAAGCAGTGAGTGACAACAAAGAGGCTCTGCGGCCCAGGCTCGTGCAGAAACGGGACACGAGCATGTAACTCGCTAGCCCCGCATCAGTGCCAAGTGGTACACTGCAGAAATCAAACTGTCTGAAAACCATCATAAGCGATCCCGCGAACATTTGCCGGGCGGCATGATAAACTTCGAGTGAGCATGCAAGCGACGACACCTTTAGCCTTGACCATGACGATCGCGATCCCTCGAATCGCTTGAGCAGAAGTCCCGGGAGAAGAAGGAGCTTCATTTTGCTGCCGACCGATCACGTTGGTCGCCCTGAAAGACCAACCAACTGGATAAGGGCAGCTTTGGGCACATTGACCAGTCACACGATCCTTCATCCCTTGGAAATCACGCTTTCACTGCCCTATCCTCAAAGTTATTGTTCCGAATCAACCCCAAAACTGCTCGTGGACTTATCCGAATCGGTTGTGAAGAAATGAATATCGAGCCCTGAGGCCTGAGGTACGATCTCAGGTGCCTGTATGTGGGCGCTCGTGCGTTTGCGCTCGTCGACCGGCCCCCGTGAGCCCTGCTTTAATGACTTTTTTCTGCTAAATAACCACGGCCTTTCAACATGTCTCGTCGCTGTAAGTTGCTCCTCAGTTTCCCCGCCGCCATCGGTTGTTTGATCCTGATGACTTCGCTGGCACTTCCAGCATTCCGTCCCCCAGGTTCCCATGAATACGGATGTTTCATCTTTTTCTATCACTCACTCAATCAGAGTTTAATGCAGCTGAAACGCGTCACTCAGTGCTGGCCTGTGCTTACGGAGCCAATTGCTACTGCGGCATACAGTCCATGTACAGTACAGTGCTTTTTGGCGGCGGATCTGCGGAGGTCGGGGAAAGTCAGTTTTGAAAGCTAACGAGAGGTCTCTCCATTGTAGGAAAAAAAAAAAAAAACCTGAAAATGGAGCACAGCGTTGGGGCAACTCGACAGATTGATGGATTTCAACCCCGCCAGAGGTTGACTTCGTTCACTCCGAACGACCCAGCTTTGCCCCATCAAGTTGCCCCAGTGGTGAAACAGAACCTTACGTGGGTTTTGCGCCCCGGAGCATCTTAAACCGTTTTACTGAACGAGTATTCGCACGTTCAGCTGCATATCAGAAATCATTCCCGAGTCTATTCCAATAGTTCTCGACACGGTGGCACTTGGCGCTTATTGGGCCAAAGACCGCCGGCAAACTCCAGACGGCGGAGGTACGATGGATTACAAGTTGGTACGCACGCTGTCAAAACCGGCCTTATTTTAGTGAAGAAATACATATTTGTGAGGCTTCGCCCTGATGAGTCTAAAGCCTGAGAGAGAGAATCCTAGCATTAACTTACCGGACCGATTGGTTGTACACGGGAATATCATGTTGTGTACGTGATCTAGTTATACAAGCAAAGAAAAGGGGGCCCTCCGCCTGAGAAACTAGTCCGGGCGAACATCTTCTGGGATTGAAAGTATCAGTACATTGTTTGAATTTGCAGAATCAAGAGAGACTTCACACGAGAATCATACCTTGGACTGGCAAAGACCTCGGTCTTAACCCGGCAAGCACCGGGGAAGTGATGTCAGAGCAAAAAGCATCGCGGTCACATCCACTATGTTCCGTTGGCTATTATTGTGATACGACCAACACGTCTTGTTAGAGACGGGTTCCTCTTTCCAGTGATTGAGTTTCACGGATAAGTCTATGGCACATCCAGTGAGTTGTTTGTATTGGTTGAAAGATGTGTGAACGCAATGCTGAGAGTGCACGTGTTGCTACACAGGACGTGTCAGATCAAAACTGAATGAGACGAGACGAGGGTGTCGATCGAATCATGATGTACATCTGGCGATCAAATTGGTCGTGTCACAAGCCGCAGTACCTCGATTGTTTTGGTGACTGAGACAGCGGGTGACTGAGCAACCAGGGTAAGTGGAATTGTGACGCCTGCGATTGATTGAGAACAAGGCAGCGGGAATACCTGACGAAATGATATAAAATGCCGCGGGGATGGAGATTAGGGTGGAGACGGAAGACACGCTGGAAAAGACAGTGTGTGTACGTGAACAAACACGATTGATGGTACGGGGACCTGGGGTGTGTGGACTATATGAGGTGTGAAACCTTACATGCGTCCTGGATCACACCGGAGTACCATGGTGCTGATAGCGGCATTCACATGCGCGTTTCTGATTACGGTAAGGTGAGGAAGTTGTACGGCGGACGAGGAGTGTGAGTTTGAATTGTTGGCCTACCGCAGTCCCGCATGTTACGAGGATGCAGGAAGGGGCGATTGCGTCGAATGAATGGCGGACATGAACATGACACTGACATTTCGACATTGAGGGCGAGTGGGTGCAGGGACATGTCATGCATCATGTCGGGATATGTCGCCGACGGGTTTCCTAAAGCGGACAAGTGCGCCATCAATCATATAAATCCCAGCCAAATCACGCTCTTTTTGGGGTACTCCGAAGCATAGGGCGGCGTTTTGACAGAGGAACACCCCCCGTTATGGCAGGGATCGTCAAATTTGCAGGAATACGCCCCGCGCGGCACGCGGGTGGGCTCGCTGTTGGACGGACAGGCGGGACGGGGATGACGACGAGCACGTCCGTGTTGCAGTACGTCGTGTTGAATATTTTGTATTTTTCCCACCTGTTTACACCACGCAAGGAAACCTGACGTGGAAGTGATGTGTGGAAATTTTATTAAAAAAAATCCCCACCTTCCGTATACGAAATATTGTTATGGCAGACTGAAAATGCCATCTGTTACAACGCAACACGACCCTTAGATCTGAATTTAGTGATCCAGGCCGATTTCCGGGTCCGTCACAATGGTGTCGTCTCCGTCCATTTTCCACCCTTGGACCTTCCCTGCTTCTTCCTTGGAGGAATTCTAGTATAAAACAATGAAGGATCAGTCACCCGAAAACTTACCTCCCATCATAAGCCCCATGGCTGACAGCCTTACCTAGTCTGTACTCTCCCCTCCCTCCAATCCCGCCCCGCTGACCCCTTCTCTCCCTCTAGCTCGTCCACCCCTGTTAATGCCTACATCCCCCCCGCCAGTTACTACCCCCCGTCTCATACCGGCGGTCATGGCCACTTAGTAGCGCCCCAACCCCGCAATGAGCCCCAGCAGAGGAAGCGCCCAAAGTACACTAGAAGCAAGACGGGGTGTCTCACTTGTCGCGTCAAGAAAATCAAGGTGAGCACCCACACACTTTTACCGACCCAGGCTAGACACCGCTCCACCAGTGCGACGAAACCAAGCCCATCTGCATGCGCTGTACCCATGGTCAACGAGACGTAAGTACCCATGCCTTTGTTCGGCACTCGCTCACCATCCTATCCAGTGCACTTGGCCCGAGGGCGTGCCCACCCGGAAAAAGGTCACGCCGCGGAAGGAGAGTGTCGATGGCAGACCCTCGACAGCAGAGTCTTCTGGTATATCCGAGACGTCCACCCCTCCCACTCGCGATAGCACTCCACCACGGCGGCCTCAAGCGGATTACAGCCTACCTCCTGTGGTAGTGCGTCGTCACAGGTACCTATCAGTCTCATCTTCAACCACATCCATTCAATGTGCTTTGCAGCGAGCCGTTTGTGCCACCATTGGGCCCAGAGCCTGAACTCGCCCGCCGACAAATGTAAGTGACGTTCTCGGTGAGTCTCGCTTGGGGACTCATAATTTACAGCGCTCCACACCCTTATCAACTTCATTCTTCTCAAACAAACGTTTTGTCCATGATACCCGAAATGCCTGCATACCAGTCGACCCGCTACGATTCTGCTTACGGTAGTGCTATGCCTATGCACACGGGTGCTCCTCGTCTTCCAGCCCATTCGCACCCGTCGAGCCATCCACTTCAAATGCGCTCGATGACACAGCACCAGCAGCACCAGCAGCACCAGCAGCACCAGTCACAGCCACCCCAGCACTGGACGCAGCCTCAGATGCTTCCCCCGCTAAATCCCATGGAGCCATTTGTAAGTGCTTGTTCCACCTTTTTTTTTCAATTATTCAGTCGGCGCTCAATATTTAAATATTCAGTTTCACACCCCACAGGAGAGGAACCTCGTGGGGCATTCGTCTAATGATCACCACCCTAGATACCAATGACAATGATGATTTCGTCTGTTTTTTCTCTAGAGATTCGCCATTATTGCGGTAGATCCTTAGCATCATCATGGCCATTCCGTCTGAGAATCCCATAGTCGCTGCTAATATCTCACTTCTTCTGGATCGGCCGCGAGGAACAGATACGTCGGCTGAGGGCTTTTGCGTAAAGTCGCGGCGACTCATCAGTCATTAATCATTCTTGTCGCGATCAAGTGTGACGCGGGAACGGACTGCGAATATGCTCAGGCTTGCTCTCACTCATCGAATGAGGTCCGAGCAGCTGCTTGCGAGCCCTGTACAACTGCACAAGGAGCTCAAAGTGATGCGTCGTTAGCTGTGTGCATGTCTATTTCACTGATAGACGTGAGTCCTAGGACTTGAATTACGAGCTACTGCATCGCTGATGACCGCGTACATATTCACGGGTGGCCAGAATCGGGTAAAGAACATGGATTTAGCAAGGACCCCTACTCAATATCCGAGGGACATCGTCAGCACTGCTCTCGCGTGCGTCTCATTTTCAAACGGGGACAACGGATGAGAGAACCAGGACACATCTACTGCTGGAGATCCTCGCGGTATACGACATCGCAAGTAGTGATTGCCACCGCTCTGCGATCAATTCATGTGAAAGGTGCGTTTCTTCCGGAAAGAAGCTGACTGTTCTGTCGAGATTCAGCGAATGGCGGTAAGACACGAATTCTGCACCCTGGAAATCGAGGCAATTAATGATCCCTGTGGGCTGGACAAAGGTGAGGGAGCCATTTCATATTTCGATCAAGTACTCGGGATTTCCCGCACGTTCATGCCTGTACTTGCTTGAGTACGCCCATGATCAACTTCTGAGCTGATGGATGCCAATGATTTCATAGGTGGCCAGTTTCGTCTTCAGGACAGAGACAGAATAAGTGAGAGTTCAAACTCGGGTATCACCTCCGAATGCCATGCATTGTATAATTCGTTGGAGACTTGGGCAGATCCGCGCGATAACTTTCCGCGATGCGTACATACAGGCAACCTTGTGTATCAGAAAGCTGCACAGGTGTGTATCGCTTCCTTTCGAATAGAACCTGATCGCATGGCCTTGCCGTAGATTCTTCTCTTGCATGACGTTCTCCAGGCTGCTCCGACAGATCGATTAGTCCAGTCCTGCTGCGATACGATCCTGACCCTGTATTTCGAGTGTACACCCAGTTGCATGGGGGGTAGAGTACGTTTTACATCTTAATGACGATAATGTTCGCTTCCTTCTCACGTTGCTGTTTATTCACGCAGCTTGATGTGGCCTGTCATACTAGCTGCCTCCCCCGCATATGGTAAGAACCGTGCTCGAGTCGGAAGATTATTTAAATCATTCAGGTGTGTATTTGTGTGATCTACGCATGTACTTACTCGGTATCAGGGTCCAATGTACGCTCGTGGAGTTTCGCTTATGATATAAACTGACCGCCGTATTACTACTAGGTTCGTATGAAATACAAACTTCGGAGCAACTTGTTGTCCAGGTGTGATCGTATCTCGTTAGGTTGATGGCTGGTGTTCACGTGTCTTTCTTATCATGCAGGTCTCGAAACGGCTGGATCAAGGATTGCCAGGTGCCGGACTGGCGCTCGGTCATGAAAGATCTGTAGCTGAACATCCTGGTGCTATGACCAAGTACTACTTTATTCCGGAACCTCGTTGCGACGTGTGTGTACGTGTATGTAATCTCATCGTTGGTAGGTGCCAGCAGTAAGTGGTGAGGCTCTGTGCCAGCCCGCTGGCGGCTTGGGAAAACCTTTCGAATAAGAATGTCTGTCTCACTCTCAAACCTGGCTGGTGACCTGGTGCCTGGCCAACGAGGCAGTTTTCTTGTTTGGACAAAAACTGATGATCGATGACTAATTTAAAAGAACGTTCGACGGTGCGGCCAAAAGCACGGAGGCTGTGGATGAAACTAGGGCAAATTGGTGGAACAAAATAAAATAAAATAAAATAAAGTACAAGCTAGGGGGAGTTGCGAACCTGAATGGGCATTTTCGGAATCCGAACCCCTGCAGCTGTTGTGATGTGCGGTCTTGTACGCAATCAGATCCCCTTGGGAGGCTTTGCGTTATGCTGACGTGTTTGCAGCGAGGGTCCGTGAATGGGTGCCAGCAATGCATTACGGCGCTCAAGACCAGGCCGTTCAGGTCGATGTGTCGGTATCTCCGCCCTAAATCTACGGTCGTTCCATGGCGTGCTCTTCAAGCCAACGCTCGTTGGCAAATCAGTTGTGCTAGCGAATTATTACCTGGTTAAGGCATTGCGATCTACTACCGGTGCTTCCTGATGCGCCGTAACTTATCCCAGTAAGCAACCTCTGGCTTCTCATCTCGTGGCATAGCCCACCCCATCCTGATGGCGACACCCACTCAATTGATTATTGCAGTGGTGTACATAAACAGATCGGTTTTTGGGACCATACATATTGAATAGGGCTTCTCGACATTTTGACAGTGGCGTCGTGCAACGACACACGACCGATCAACAATCTCAATCATGTCAATAGTGCGTCGGAATTTGTTTACAGGTCCGCTTCGTTTTCAAACATGATTGAACTACCTCGGAGATTGGGTATGAATAGGGTTTGCGCCGCAAAGGCAGAGTTCAAAGGTGGCCTTCTATCTCCAAATAGGATAGCAAACATGACACCCCCGTCCTCTGTGTGTGTTTCTCTTTCTTTACTGTTTTATATGTTCACGACGTAAAAGGTGCGCACGGGCGTTATCGGATACAGGGAACGGGCCAGCACACATGTATGTGGAGTAGGCCACTAATAGAAAATAAGCGGCAAAGGAGAGTTAAACAAGTAGCGTGCCTGCTGAACGATTTGATCGAGATGATCGGACAGTGCACTGCCCAATTTTTTTATTTCCCGAACTGGTGAGTTCGCTTCGAGAAAATGGAATCGTGGATGAGGCCATTAGCTGTTTGCGGCCCCAGACCGACCCCGAGCCAACGTTCTCGACATTGCCGTAGCGACTCCGACATTTCACCCTTGCAAGAGAAGTGTACAGTGATCGTCCGGTGGTTTAAGCTGACTTTATCACAACCTTCCAAACTGCAAGAGACTTTTTCGGGGCATGAAATCTTGAAACACGGAGAAGTTTCAAGCTTATTGTTGACGTTCATTAACCTTCATTTCTGAACCGAGTAGTCAGGTTTACGTAAGCTCGTTGATTCGTGATAAGATTTGGATAAGAGACTATCGTTCTATTCCACTTCAATACGTCCGTGCAGACTCATTCAACGATGGGTTGGTTGAATGGATTATGAATTATGAATGTCTACTTACCTCAGCGATGCCAACAGCTTCAGCAGAGGAAGTCAACCTGAACGCTCCTCACCCACCACATGAAAACGCCATCGAAGCATTCAATAACGTCTTAGCCCAGATCAAACACGAAATTGTTCGCTCTCGTCATCATTGGGACAAACACGAGCCAGAGATGTGGTCCCGCGCAGTTGGACTCAGTGACGCCGAGCTCACACGCTTCACGATTGAGCAAGATCTCGTTCAAGTGCGCAGCGGATTCGTGAGCTACGGCACCATCATCCTGGGGAAATTCAGGATTCCAGCTGTGAACGACGAGTTGGGACGGGGTTACATTCACGTCAGGTGCGTGGGCCAACGTATCGGCCTCTATGACAAAAGACCCGAAAGACGCCCGCATGCCCACCCAATGTCGGTGCTTTCGGTCGTAATATCATATTCGTAAAGTGGTGACTTAACGGCGTATTTCATTTTTCTGTTGATTACATGCTCTCTTGTTGACATTCGTCCATTCCGCAGAATCCACGACCCTCCTAACAGGGTAAGTGCGACCAGCTGATTCTTGATTATCTGGTCTCACGAATTTTTTTTTTCCTGATAGGGCGAAGAGGACGTCACGTTTCATTCTATCCTGACTGTGGAAGGCAAACGAGATGTTGACGGACACCCACATCTCTGGCGGGCGCTTCAGACTGAAGACCACCCCCTCGAGTTCTTCAACGACTGATACGTCCCCTTTTTATGTTTCATTTGCAGTCAGTTCCGTATCCTTTTCGCCGTTTCCCCCCCTTTTTTTTGTTTTGACGAAACGGTACCTGTCTCACAGCCTTTTGCCAGCGAGTGATCACATATCTTGTTCGTTTGACGGATCTGTACTTTTTTTTGGTGTTTTTCTGTCCCGTTCTCCGCGGACTCTCTTTCTACCTGGATCCGTCTCCACTACTTTTGCTGACGGGCTTCCCACCGTTGCGGGAGGTATGGAACCCGTTACGTTTGTATAGATGTATTACTCCGCGCGCGCCGTGTATGTCATAGCGGTTGGGCCACTCCCATGGATGCCATAGTGCCTTGAAGTTGATTTGCCCTACCCACGCTGGCCCCGACAAGTTCGTTGCATGGTTTCATCGTCCGCTCATGCCCTCTTTCGACGAGGTACTTGCATAGCTGTACATGTGTGACCGCCCCGTGTGAGACGGTTGAATTCAGTAAAGAATAACAGCATATCAAATTGGCCCGACAAACGCTACAAATAGCCTAGGTCTCGATCAACACAACATATGAATGTGTAAACTACCTCGTCGGCTCATTATAAATAAAACAGTTCTGTGGAACTTTAAACGCGAAGAAGAGAAGCGTTCATATGAGGGGGTTAATGTAAGGGGATGGGAGGTTAAAATGTCTATGGTGAGATATCCGCTTATACCGGCCCCACCATGTGACCAGCCAGAGCAAACACAAAGATCATACCAGAGAGCGCTCGACCAGTCTTGTGAGAAGCTCAGGATGCAAGATACGTGGGACAGTCCCTCAAGTAATAAATGAGGCATAT
This sequence comes from Rubroboletus satanas, assembly GCA_038090635.1. NCBI lineage: Eukaryota > Fungi > Basidiomycota > Agaricomycetes > Boletales > Boletaceae > Rubroboletus > Rubroboletus satanas. The sequence goes on from JBBPNB010000089.1 coordinate 23,812, forward strand.
ATCAGGGCCACGTGATGCCACATCGTCGGAGAAAGGGAGGTCTCTCATGTGGTTTCGGCCTGAAGAAGCCGCGTGCGCGAGCTTCGTCTTGGCTGAATTATTCGGACGGTTCTCGTGGTATGGCACCAGCCGGCAACAAACGCTCAAAAGCAGAAGTCTATGGGGTATGGCAGGTAGTACATTTTACAAGAGACAAAAATGTTCCGGGACATCGCCCAACGCCGCTCCTTCAACCTCCCGCCTCGTCACGACATACACATACAAGGCAAGTAGGCAAGATGATAAAGAAGTAAAGAAGAGACCAAAAAAAGATATTTACGAGACATAGGAGTCGCATGTTTGAGGTTGTACGCACGGTCAGGCATCGTCATTAAACATCCATACGCTATTTGGGGGAACAACGCCGTGGGTCATGAAATATTGTGAATCGATCCGGTGCGGAAGAGAGGGCAATGCGATGTCGTGTGAACCCGCGTACACGTGTAAACCATTCGATGGCACGGACAACGTCGCCAGCACCTTGTCGTTCTGCGCGCCAGTGAAGGTGGCGAACTGACCGAGCGGCGGCGTAGATATGTCCATCAAGGTAGTCATTTGTACGGTACGATCGCCAAGCGATGATTCCGTCGAAGTCGGAGAATAGCTGAGTCCCGGGGTCGACGGACTGGAGCTGTAAGCTGTTGGGCTGATGTTGTCAGTTCCGCTTATGCGCGGACCTTCCAAATTCAGGCTCCCAGCTGGTACAGTTGAATACCTCCTGAGTCGAGAAATCTTCGAACCAAAGGGCGAAACAACGTTACAGAGAGACGGAGATGCATCCATATCGCTGGCCGTATGTGCCATGGGAGAATTTCCAGACAGAAGGACATCGCTTTCGCTCCTGCTCTTGGTGAGAGCACGTCCCGAGGCGGATTGCGCTGCAGGCAATTTACCGACCCAAAGACGCCAGTCGAGGGCTTCTCCGAGCGCGCGTTCGCATCGGCCAATCTCCCGCGGCGGGAGACCAGAGAGCTTGGCCCATGCGCGATTCGAATAGCAACGGTCTTGCATGAATTTCGACGCCAAGATCAACGATGCAAGGAAAGCGCGACGGGGACAAAGAAGCGGTGATGGCAGAGGGGGCAAAGGGGGGAGCGATGCGTTAATTATCTTCGACTTGTGTGCCGGCGCCTTGTCAGCATCGAGATCCGGTTCCATTGAGAACGAGGCACCGGCTTCGTACGAAATCGGATCGATGCGCATGGTGGCGAGTAGACTGTTGGAAGACGATACGTCCGGGGAGATAGCTGGACCGCTAAGGTTGGTGTCATAGTTGATGCCGACCTCGCCTTGGGATATCCGATCTTCATCCGATCCCACAGGAGAGGAAGATGAGGAGTTTTGCTTCTCTTTCCGAACGAGATCTGGAACCCTTAAGCGGATAGCTTCGAGGTAGCATAGTGCTGTTTGAAGCACAGTTCCTGAAGTCCGCGAGCGACGGAGGACCTCGTGGACGAAACCTTTGATCGGTGCGATATCGCACCGCTGAAGTTGTGGGCGAGCAACAGGCTGGGCTGAATATGGGGGGACGGGCGAGATAACTGGGGTGGGTTGGGTCGTCGGAGAGATTGGGGAGGGTAGCTGAGTGTTGCGGGAAGTGGAGTGAAGTATATTGGGGTGGCGCAGATGATCCGAACCTGATATCGGGGAGACCATTGGGCGCCCCGAGGTCAGGAACACGGTAGGTATGTCTTGCTGAGGCCATATATCGCACAAAGATTTGACGGCTTGGTCTTTATGGCAAAGAGACCTAAACAGGCGAACAAGAACATGATGGAAGTGGCTCACCGACGAGACTGAGGGCAAACTTTGACTTTTGAATCTCGCGGAGTTTGGACTCGAAGGGTGGAAGATGGGCATGGCGTGGACGGTCGGATTCGGAGAGAGAACAAGGAGAGACGGAGGAAGTAGATGAGGCGGGGGTGATGAGATAGGTAAAGGGCGATGAGCGAGGGGGGATAGATTGAACTGAAGGGTGGTAGGGTTGCCAACGAACCCTTGTATGCGATGTTGAGGGGGAGCCCCGATGGGGCAATGAATGCGCGGCAGGTCGAACCATGAACTGAGCGGGGAAGCGGTGCGAAGAAGCGAGCGAGGCGAAAAATACTGGCGTTTGGGCGGGTTATCTAGAATACAATGCTGGGGCCATTAAGACTGTTGAGTACGATATGAACGACGGGCGAAATCTCGAGTTTGACGGCGGGAGTCTGGCGAATTGGTTTGGCAAATCGGACTATGGTGTATGGGCACATTGCGAGACACGTTGGGTTGCAAGGACGGGTCTAAAGTCTACAAGACTCTAGAACGTCCTGGGGCTGTATAAGACTCCCCTTGTGCTGGAGAATGCTATACAACGGGAAAGGTGGGAATGAAGAGCTGCTGGGCGTTTGATGTGGAAGCGGGAGGAATTCTAAATACTCAGTGGACTCGGGTGCTATAAAAATGGAGGAGTCACTCTCACACCCCTGTCCCCCTGACACCGCATCACGGGGTCCATTCATCGCATCGCCCGCCCCTCGTCGGAGTCGTCGCCGCCGCCCTGGAGTCGACCGTGACTCGGTCGAACTCGCACCAGACGAGCCCGACCACTGCAGTACGTGGCGATACTGCTTCCAGCTGTGTAACTGCATATTTTCGGGGGTTGAAACGGTGTCATGCCAAAAGTTGTCATTCTTCCTGCGCAGTCGCCCAGCCCCCCTCTTTTGATCGGCTTGATAGGAGGTCTGGAGGTCTGTCGACACCCTCCTATCTCATTCCCACGTGTCATATTAATCTCGCTGGCACTCACGAATCTGTCACGGCCGATAACGAATGGCCCCGAACCCGACCGCAATTACGCATTCGCTCATCGTCTGACGCCATGTCCGCATACTGATTGCTTATCGAGTAGACCAACCTTCGTGGGCCTGGGGCCGCACATGAATGGGTGTGCTACCGGCGTTATGTGCTCCCAAAACACCGCGATTCCAAGTTCTAGGTATTTCATTGTACATACCAGCCGATGGAACCAACAGCATTTGTCTTCTTGCTCTCTCTCTCATCTGGATACCCATTTCGTCGCTCATTTACTCATTCTTTACAGACTTGAACATGAGAGTCGCAGCGTCATTCCTTACCATCCCTCTCACTCTCGCTGCTTCTGTTGCGGGGCACGCCAGTGGAGGCAAGCCCGCTTTGATGGCAATACATGCCCGCGCGGCGCGCGAAGCGGTCTCTTCAGTCAGCAGAGGTCACATCAACACCCACGTACGCAGAACTTGCAAGCCAAGGCCCACAGTGAGTTCCACTGGCTTGTCCCTCCCATCGTAGAGAGACAAGTGTGCTGTATCTTCGTTGGAATTCAATGCTGATTGGAATTCGGGCTATACTAGACCAATGTCATCTCACCACCCGTGGTGCCAACTAGTGTCTCCACGCCAGTCGATACGTTCCCCAATGCACCCGTATCTCACTCTACTCCCGTTACTTCACAGCCTACGCCTTCCTCAAAGAGTGATTTGTTGGCGGCAAACACCCGCCCTGTCGGCAGTCTTGTCACCGTCGTATCAGCTGGTTCCTGCGGTCCGAGCGGTGCTACCAGTACGGGTTATTCATCATTTGTGTGCATTCGTTTGACCTGCATTGTAGCGCAAATAACTGCGTTGAGCGGACCCAATGGGAATATTGATTTCTTGAACTGTGGCCTGACATCAGGAGGGTGGACTCCTCCTCTTATACACATCGACGGCATTGTCCGCGTTGAATTCTCGCAGGTCGCGTCCAATCCCGGATCCGCCTTCTCTGCCTGCAAGCGTTTCGTCCCTCTCTTCCAGAAGTACGGTCAACGATACGGCGGTCAGTTCTCGCCGTATCTTTGAATTCAGTTACTGAGTACCAGAACTAGTCCCTGCTATTATACTTGCATCCTTTGCAATGCAGGAGAGTTCTTGCATTCCTACCACTGTTGGAGGTGCTGGTGAGCAGGGTCTGATGCAAATCACCGTTGACAAATGTGGTGGTGCACCCGGCGGCAATTGCCAAGACCCTGTAGGTGCTCTTCTGTTGGTAGTATGTCGCATGTTAACTGTGGATTTCTTCAGGACTTCAACATCCATAAAGGAGCTCAGTTCTTCTCGCAGACCCTTGACAGTGTGAATGGCGATCTCCTTCTAGCAATTGGTCATTACAATGGTTGGTACAAGGGTTTGACATACGTGAGTCCCCTGTATACTAGGTGACGGTCAACTGAGCATTTCTGCCCGATAGGCGGAGGCAACTGCCGCCGCTCAGAACGGCAATTGCCACGAGCAAAACAATCTGGACTAGTGAGTGTTACCTCGGCGGAGTTGGCATAGCACCTCGTGGTTGATCATCCTACTCAGTCTGCACCAATTTTTGAACGGATGGGTGCAGGACATTAACGCCTACGAACACAACCCGCCTCTCGGCAAATACTTCAACCTCAACGTTTGCTCAAGCTGAGATCTATGGATCCCACGAACGCGGCACCTTGACGAGTATGCCAAGACGGGCTTGCCGCCCTCCGTAGTCTCTCTGACTGATCTGCCCTCGTCTTGATGTTGTGTTTAGTAGTTGGGGTTCTCTATATTTTTGTCGTCTTGTCACCGTGTATTGTCTATGTGCAAGTTGTTTCTGGTGGTGACACAGCCACCGATCGTGAGATGATATTTGACGCCTACGACGAGTCTGGATCTGGCGACTGAAATTGAAATTTTGTAGGCACCTCACATATCCGTGCACCATGAGCGATGCTTCATCATCGTCCTCGACAACCCCCTCCCCCGCTTCGACCTCGCTGTCATCGCTCCCCTCGCCTGAGCTACAGACTCTGAGTCTGAAAGACGTGACCGATGAAGACAGGGCACAGGCTACGAAGCTGAAAGCAGAGGCCAACAAAACGTTCACAAGTATGTGCTCCCGCCCGATCAGCCATAGCAGCTTGACGATCGGGTGTCCAGGTCGTAACTTCACAGCGGCCGTCAACCTTTACTCGAAGGCACTCGAACTGAATCCCAGGGATGCCACCGTCTGGTGTAACCGGGCTGCCGCGAGAACGAAGCTAGAAGAATACGGGTTTGCGCTCGACGACGCGTGTGAGTGGATCTTGCGTTTCGGCCCGGTCACGCGAGATTCATGACGAACAGCCAAGGCAATTGAGGTCGATCCCAAGTATGCGAAAGCATACTATAGGTGTGTCTGCCTTGTCCTCACTTCCAGTGGCATGCATCGTTCATCGCGCACATCAGACGAGCAACGTGTTACCTTCAGATCGCCAAACCTCAGTTGGCGGTCGCTGATTTCAAGAAAGTCGTCGCCCTGGAACCAAAGAATGATGTTGTCAAATCGCAGCTGACAGCAACTCAAAAGCTCGTTCGGAAAATTGTGTTCGAGAAGGTGTGGAATCCGGGCTTAGGTGTTCCTATTCATGCCGAACGCGTTTTAGGCAATTGAGATGGAAGAAGAAAAAGATGCTGTGGAGCGCTGTTTGGAAATTATAGCACAAGGTCTGCCGGAGCGCTCATCTGCGCAGTCACATTTATTAACGAGCATAATTAACTAGGTGGCTGCGACCTAGAGAGTGACTATGCGGGTCCGAAACTAGATGTGACCGAGGACGGGAAGTATACAATCACTTACGAGTTTATATTAAGCATGATCGACTGGTTTAAGCAACGCAAGAAGCTTCCACGGAGATATGCATGGGAGATCGTTCTTGGCGCCCATTCGTCTTTTGTGAAAGAGGAGAGCCTGGTCAATCTCGATCTTACGGACGGAGTAACCTGCGACGTCATTGGGGATGTCCACGGTATGGTTTGAGTTTGAACTCTGGTGGTGTCGTGAATCAATGCACATCTCATTTAGGGCAATTCTACGACTTGCTGCATTTGTATTCGCTCACTGGACCGCCCTCACCTGATCATTGTCTATTGATGAACGGCGATCTGGTTGACAGAGGATCCTGGTCTATCGAAGTGATATTGACTGCATTTGCCTATAAATGTAAGTTCTGACTGAGCTACGTGGCCTTCCATAGCGGTTGAAGGACGTCAGGGTTATACCCTACCCGAATGTTCATCAATAGAGGCAATCATGAAGCCAAGGAAATGAACCGGACGTATGGCTTCGAAGGAGAAGCTAAGCACAAGCATGGGGAACAGACATACAAGGTGAGGCAGTTAAAACTTAGTCTTTTCAAAGACTGAGTTACGAAATTTAGCTTTTCGCCCATGTATTTACGGGGAGTGCGTGACTTGAGGCTAGATGTCATCTCAAATTCTGACTGTTCATATAGTGCCTCTGGCAACTCTGATCAGTGCAACAAAATCGTCCACCGATATCACTCCGAAGACAATACTATCTCCGGAAAAGCTCAAGCGTTACTTTGTTGTTCATGGTGGGTTGTTCAGCAAGGACGGGGTGACATTAGAGGAAATACGGAAGATACCGCGTATCGGAAGACAACCTGGACAAGAGGGCTTGATGTGTGAGTGTTTGGTTGAAATTTCCTTCAATCTCGGATGCTGAAGTGCTTGGCCTCTAGGCGAGGTATGAATTCAAGGAAGACTTTTGTACACTCTCTCACGCAACCACAGCTGCTCTGGACCGACCCTCAAGATACACCGGGGCGCGGGCCAAGTAAACGGGTACGTGGCTGGTTTCCTGTCACACGCTGTCTCAGCGTGCTCCAGGGTGTTGGTATTTCTTTCGGACCAGATGTCACAAAACAGTGGTGCGACCTCAATGGTGTCACTGGTGTCATTCGCAGTCACGAAGTGCGAGAGAGTATGTAGCTTCGTCATGTGCTGATCTCGTTGATGCTCAACATGTTCTAGATGGTTATGCCATTGAGCATGACGGACTGTGCACGACCGCAAGTCTACATTCACCAATCCGTCGTGTGGATACTCACTCTCTTTCTAGGTTTTCTCCGCACCCAACTACGTAGATCAAGTAGGGAACAAGGGCGCTTATGTAAGTAGTTGGATGTGTTTGATTTTGGCTTACACTCTGATGTTGCACCAACAGATCCGCATAGACGCTGCTGGAGATTTGAAGTACCACCAATTTGAAGCACAACCTCATCCACCTATGAAACCAATGGCATACGCGATGGGAAGCCTGGGTAGTTTGATGATGTAGATTTGTTAACAGGATATCTCGGCTGCTGTGTAATCGATTTGGGTATATGTAAGCGTGAGAATCCGCGTCTTGCCTTCCAGTACATGCTAGCTGCAGTGTTTCATTGCTACTGTCCGACCATCCCATGGATAAAACAAAATCCAAGTTAGCGGCGTTTTTTGACAACGGCGACGAAGAACCTTCGTTTCCAGTGCGATGGATAGGACCTATTTCTTTGATGTCGAAGCACTCACCAATTTGCTTCATATAACCAGCAAAAGCCATTGGACGACCAAAAGTTGTCCCAGTACGCTCAAGGGACTGTGCGCAAGTCTCGACGGGAGAAGGAGAAAGAAGCAGCAGAGGCAAAGAAGAAAGAGGAAGAAGAGAATGCGGCCAAAGCGTATGTCGACTTTTTAGACGCGTTCGAGGGGGAGGACGGAGGCAAGAAGAAGACGGGATCGACTTTCGTTCGAGGCTCAGAAGATGCGAGAATGCCTTATCAGCCCTCTTCGAAGGGTGGGACTGAGAGTTCTTCTCGGACAAGGGTGCTACGGGAGGAAATGGAAGAGGTGAGGAGCCGCCGTATGTTTGACCCCATAGACTGATGGTCCCCCAGGCCTCTCCACCGAGTAGTGTCCCGAAACCGAAAGGCAAGCGCGCTATGGATGCATTCCTCGAGGAAATCAAGAGGTATGTAAATTTGTAGCCATGCTCTCCCTCCCCTGATTCCGTGTTTAGGGAACAGGCCTTGCGAGAGGCTCGGTATTCTCGTTCTGGTGAGTCGAGGTAACACAACATGCCTGAAAATTTTCTCAGCTTCATCTGTAGCCCACGGACGATCCGTGACTGCTTTGGCAGGTTTGTGCTCGTGTGCGTCTTTGGGTCGTCGTTCTCAACCAATTCCCTTTAGCTTATGAGGGCCAGAGTGGAAGTAAGGATCGCGGAGACCCTGAGGTAAGCAATACACGATGGCTCATCCTTCTTTATCTCAAACGTGGTGCTTCTCCAGACGTCCAATCTTTTCGTTGCCAATTTACCTTCCAATGTCACGGAGCAATCCTTGGGCCAATTCTTTGCTCGTCATGGACCCGTTGGCTCTGTAGGCCCTTACTTTTCACCGAGCCTTCTCCCAACTTAGAACATGTCCTAGGTCAAGATCATGTGGCCTCGTGGTGACGGCAGCAGCGGTCCTGGCAGTGATATGACTGCGTCAAGACGAAATCGTAACGCTGGTCTCAGTGGCTTTGTCTCATTCATGAAACGCAAAGATGCAGAGATGGCGCTGAGAGACATGGACGGCTTTGATTGGGGAGGCTCGGTGTTACGGGTCGGGTGGAGCAAAGCCGTCCCTATGGCAGCGAAGCCGTTGTATGGTGCGAGTCCTGCCTATATGCTCTTGCTGTGTACGAAGCCCAGCCCCTTTTCTCAGTTGCGAATCGCCAATCCCGTTCACGCTCCCACTCCGGAGACCGACATCATGGAAGGGGAAGGAGCAGGAGTCGTTCGTATTCCTCCGGGCGTCGCTCACGCTCCCGCTCCGGTGGTCACGGACACAAGTCTTCCCGACGGTCACGAAGTCGGTCATACAGCTACAGTCGGTCGCCTCCGCGTCGACGGCGCCGCTCGTACAGTCGTTCAAGGCGGTATGATAGTCTTCGTCGAGGGTCACACAGCATTTCAAGGAGACGTGAAGAAGACGAGTCTGGCGTCACAGACACATTCATACGGGCAGTAGCTGCTGAGGTGAAAGGTCATGGCCCGAAATACGCGGAGAATCTCAAAGAATGGGAACGAAACAATTCAAAATACGCATTCCTCACTGAGCGCAAGGTGGGTTACTTGGCGATTGTTCGATCACTATTGTTATTTTTACAATCGTATTACAGCACCGTAGACATGCCTTCTACCGAGGGCTAGTTGAACGCGATGATATCGTGGAACCAGACTTTGATGATGATGTGCGTTCTTGTTTCAATGTATGCTCCGTATTTCATTGACACGCTCATATCAGGGGTACAATTCGGTATATTCCACCGACTCCGCGGAGGAATCAGAACAGGAACGTACTAAAAAGACCGTGCTGGGGAGACTCGCACGGAAGAGGTTCGAGGCGATGTTGCGCGGCCTTTCTGGAAAGCGAGGTGAGCTTGCTCGTTGTATGACGTTCAGCCTGGAACATGCCGAGGCGGCCCGTGAGGTTTGCAATTAGCTCATCGCCTGGTCCCCTAAATCTCACTGCCTTCTCCCAGGTTTCCGATATCATCATCTCTTCTTTGTTAGTGGACAGCACCCCAGTCCCACGCAAGATCGCACGCCTTCATCTTATTTGTGATATCCTCCACAATTCAGCCGCTCCAGTACCGAGTGCATGGAAGTTCCGTCAGGAGTTTCAATCACGCCTCGGCATTGTCTTTGATCACCTTTCCACCATTTATCATTCGTTCCCTGGTCGCATCACCGCGGAAACGTTCAAGAAGCAAATCACCTCGGTCGTGGACATCTGGGAAGACTGGATCGTTTTCCCACCCGAGTTTACGACCGAACTTCGAGCGCGGCTTGATGGTACCGCGCTTGCGGAGTTGAAAGCAGATCAACAAGATGAGAGTGATGGTGGGACATCGGAAGCACAATCGGCGTATGCGTCTCGGTTCAAGGCCAAGTCGTTCCAACCGGCTCAAGAACCTGCCCCTTTTGTTCCTCAAGAGGCTGAGAAAGATGGTGATAACGTGGACGGGATGCCAATGGGAGAGATGGATGTCGATGGTGTACCACTTGATCGAGACGTTGACGGAAGTCCACTCGACGAGGACGTTGATGGTGTTCCCCTTGATGAGGATGTTGACGGCGTTCCACTGGGGGATGGTCCCGAAGCAGACGTGGATGGGGAACCTATGGCAGAGGATGATATGGATGGCGTGCCATTGTGACCTAGGACTTTGGATCAATATTATCTTGTTTCTTTCTGCTCTTTCAATTTTTTTGACTATCCTAATTACATAAATAACTCGACGTAGAGTGACAGATGGACCAAAGTACGAAAGCGAAGGGTGCAACATATTGCCCAAAGTAATTGCCCAAAGTATCCACTGATATACCCAAGATATACCTTTCCGATCTGCAGAGCAAAGCTGTTGAAGATGTGAAGAGAGAATCAAAGTTCTGTCCGTAGAGGGAGCACTGCCTGTGATAGCGTCTGCCAGATCTCGGACAGGATACTGAAATACATAAGGGTATGTCGTCTACAACTGTCCACCAGATCGAATAAATGCACCTGAAGTCTACTCCAGACGTGTTGTTGCAAAGCGGTTGGTGTTGGGCGGCGCACAGCAGTAGCGGGGAACTGTCTCGGCGCAGTCTGTACATCCGGCGTTGTGCGTGGTTAAGGGTTTGATAATCATTCAGCTCCCCGAAAGCAATAAATAAATAAAAACCGAACTTACGTTTCCGACGACGGCCCTCTCTGCTTCGTGGATCAACCTCGTTGAATCCTCCTCTCTCGTCTCCTTCCACATCTTCCGGAAGTGTTCGACAGCATGCAGACTCTCGCTAAAGCGATGGAGTGTGTTGATCAATGCCACAACTTCGGAACGTTGCAAAAGGTTCTGATTTGTGTCGTGACTAAACATGGACCGAACGCATTTTCTCATCACCACAGATCATTGTTGCAGAAGAAAAAGGGAGACATACTGGAGGGCGTTTTCGTCTATCTCGAAAAGGACCTTGAGAGCCGTAGCCACGCCAGTGGTTTGCACTTTACCCCATAGACGACACTTGTCACAACCGATACAGTCCATGATCCGGGACACGTTGCGGAAGTGTTGTTTAAATTCTTGTTTCAGTATCTATGGGTATTGGTCAGCGAACGAGATAAATAAGGATGTGGGTAGTTCACAGACGTTTGCGTTCGCCCCACGGAAAAGCACTCGTTCGTCGAATTTGCCGACGTGCCTTGCGATGTTCATTACATTGTCGAGTCTCGCGAGGGTCCGAACTTCGTCTTCCAATTCGAGCGAGTCTGGATGATCATGGGGGATGAGGCTGTTCCCCGACAAGGAGCAGTAGTCGTATTTAGATAGATAAGGTGTGAGGCGGGCGACGGCACGGAGGAGTAAGACCGTGTTGAAATAGATGTACTGAAGGCGCTCGGGATGGGAGGCTACTCTGGTAACAAAACATTCAAGGTTGGGAGCCTATAGAACTCATGGGACAAAGTGATGCAGTGGATGAAGGATTACTTACCCATTCACCAGTTGACTGATTTAGCCACTCTGTACATATATGTGTTGAGATTGATGCATGAAGACCTGTGTAAGATTAGTATGAACACGATACTCATTTAGCCAAGGTACGTGCCAGATATGATCTTGTAGTACACTCTCTTCTCCAGACACCCTCCGTCTGTGTCTTGACCATCCAAAGGCTCACGCAGGACATTGGTCAGAGTGTCAGGAAGGGTAGCAGATGCGGCCGATTTTCCAGCGAGAAGATTCAGTTCTGAGAGACCAAAACAGTTCTCTTCGTAGATCGCTTTCCAGACGCGGTGGGCAGAGTGCCCTGAATATCCCGTGTATCGCTCGGGAACAAGCGTTAGATCAACATAGTCTCCCTCTAGTATAGAACCATGTAAGCACGTGAGATACAATGTGAAAACCAGGGAATGCCGACCTGTCATATCATCGAGGAAACAAAAGTCAGAGTCACGATAATAACAACCTGGTAACTGGATCCGCTAGGAATTTGCGTGAGTAATAGCAGGGGCCTACAATATTCACAGATACCTGGTCCCCGGGAAAGTCTATTTTACTCAGAGCAGCCGCCCTCCACTTTTCGGGTATTTCGCTCTGTAACAAGAATGAAGAGCAGAACTCGACTATGATAGCACTTGCATACCTCATCTACGGTGGTGATGCCACACTCGCGGTTCATGCAAAAGCCATTCTCTTGCCAAAAAGGACATTCCCGGTACAAGTCGATCTTTCAGCAATGAGGCAGTTAAATAAGAGGCCTGTGTATATCGGAATGAACCATTTACCTGGAAGTACTTGAAGAATGGAGTCTGGACAAGGTCATGGAGGTTTGTGTACAGCTCTTCGTTGACGCTCTCGATGGTCTCATAGTCACACATTGTGGTTTCAATTGGACCTGTTGTCTGGGATTTATATACTGTGATAATGCCGCGAAGAAGATACAGATCAAGGCCGACATACTTGGCGCTGACAGAGGGGTTCACCGCGGACGGGCTCATGTTCCAGGACATCCTGGACTTGGTGTTTGCGAACGAGGGCATCACGGAGGAAGGATGAGCCATGCGCGGTCGTGACGATGGAAAAGGCAAACGCGAGCGCGAAACAAGCCCTGCGACATGCTCGCTGCATTTCTTGTGATGGTCGTAGTACACTTTGTAGTGTGCGGCGATCATGCATCCACGTATCACTATTGGTCACGTGATAAATAAAATCAATCCACGTGACGTTCACGTCGGAACTCGGCGAGACTTCGGAGAAAATGACCACCACATCCCACATGACGGCATTGGCATGTGTTCTGTAGGAGAACAGCAGCCAAGAACTGGATTCTGACGGGGCCAGCATGCTTGGTAGGGTGTGCAAAACTAACCCCCTTCATAGAGTGGATACAGGCACTTGGATACGGTCCGTTTCACCTCTTTCATTTCCTTGTCCGTACACTGACGGATCACAAGTTCCGCGGGTGCTGCAATCCGCGAGTGTGGCATCCCTCGGGAACAGATCTTTGTGACCACAAAGCTTCCGTATGTAGACCCCTTTAAAAGATCGTGACCAAATTATCGTCCGAGTTATCACGACCACTTAGGTCGGGTCAAAGAGTTAGTCGAAGAAAGTTACTACGATCTCGTCAGTTGCGACCCTTTTCACGCAGCTTCTTCGCTCACCGCATGAATCATAGTACTTGAGACACTGGCCTCAGACGATCGCTCATGGACGCAAGTAAACAACTGTTGATCAACTTCGCAGCGAATGACGGGGTATTGACGAACCTAGATGGGTCCCCCAAGACCCTCGCGCGCCCGACTTGCAGCGAAACTTGGGCGGACATGGAGCAAGTCCTGGCCAGCGGCAAAGTCAGAGCTATTGGCCCATCACCAATTTCTCGATTAAAACGTTGGTGCTGCGAGGACGTCGCTGACATGATTCCAGCAATTAACCAGGTGGAGCGAGTATGTCACAGCATTATGTTAGGCATCTCTCATGCTTTTCAGGCCCCACCTATATCTTGCCCCGCTTGAGCTGTTGGAGTACATACTGCAAGAGCAAAGGAATTTACCTCACCGCTTATACTCCCACCGGTGAATTTACCTCAGAAACTGGACTGGCAGAAGCTGATCAGCAAGCAGGTTACGCCACTGTCTGCGTGATGAATGAACTTGTACGTGATTGACCACGATGTGCGCAGCTGATCACGCTCTCACCGGAAGACGTAAAGCGAGCAAGTGACCTGGTCAGAGGTCAGAGACTGTGCAACAAGGTCAATCATCAAGGTAGAGTGCGGGCTGGTGAATGTAAGACGACTGATGTCTTGGTCGTGTAGTATTCAAATTTGTACGAGCCGGGGGGCCAATAATGGGATGATGTTCGCACGTCCATTACCCACAGGGATTTAGGAATGACACGTCTCCGCTTTACCAAATCCATTCATACATCTTGCTTTTTTCTGGTCATCGCGTCGAGGTCCGTCGTCGAGCTCAACGTTCAGGTATTTTCTGTCAAAGGTTCTGTGTTTTGGACACCCGCAACTCTCAGACCCATGGACACGTCGGCTACTTCCCCCCCGGGTGCGGCTGAGCTTCAGGTCTGGATGTTGTTGCTATTCCGTGTCTCCAGGCTGAGACGGTCGATTGAATATGATTAGAAGTTACATGGACTCGAAGGTACATCGGACTCTTGCCCAGCTGCAGTAGACGATGAGACGCCAGCCAAGCCACCCGCCGATAACGTGGTGGTGGACACTAGCGATCAGTCCGCTTTCCCGTCTCTTGCATCCTCCGTCGCTCCCGCAAACCAGCCCGCCAAGTCTGCTGCCCGGGGTGTCGACTCTCGTCCTCGCATCAAGGCAACCTCTCGGTCTCAGCCTATGGTCTCTGACTCCTTCACTTTGTCCGCCATCGAACTTGCGGTGAACAAGGACGGCAAACCTAGTTCACTTGGAGAAATCATGAAACAGGTCATGTTCAAATTCAAAGTCAAGATCGAGGCTTCTGCAAACCAGAGGACACGTCAAACCACATTCCACATGAAGTCTGAGTCTCAGAAGGAGCTTGACAAGGCGAAACGGAACCTGTTAGCTCTTTTGAGCCCCGTGGTGTGTCGCGTGTATCTCTCTGTGAATTTCCTTGGAACATATTTTCAGGTCAGTGTTACCCTGTCTGCTCCTGTCTCTACTATTCCAGCTATCATTGGACCTAAAGGTTGGTCGCCGTTTGTTTGTCTACTGAATTCGGTGTCCTGATCGTTCATCGACAGGCGCCACTCTGAGACAGGTGCGGGAGCAAACTGGAGTCAAAGTAGATATTCCTCGCAGGGACAGTGTTACATCCAACGGTCATCTCAATGGGACTGCCACGCCTGCTGATGAGGAAGACGAAGTCCTGGTTCCTATTACAATCACGGGCCCGCAACCTCTCGCGGACGAAGCTCAGGTCATGCTAAACGAGATCATTTCGGCTAGGACCTCCAAGTCAACCCAGCGCGTTAAGAACATCCCGCATCACATCCTTCCTTTCGTCACGGCCCGCCGCGCGCTCTTCATTGAGGCAGCGCAGGGCGGTGAAATCTACCTTGCTCTGAATGCTCCGGAACGCGAGATCACCGTCAGCGGCAACCGTGAGGCCGTCGTCCGTGTTGTCGAAACCATCCAGTCAACCATCGAATCGTTCAAGTCTGCCCTCATTTCAGTCAAGATCTCGTTGCCCAAGCGCCAACATCGTCTCCTTGTTGGCAAAACTCTCGACGAGATTATGGCAAAGAGCCGGTGCTCCGTTGTCGTTCCGGAGTCTCATGAGCAAGGTGAAGAGGTCTTGGTCTATGGCAAGCAAGAGGACATTTCTACTGGTCTTGGTGTTGTTATGGAGAAGGCGAATTCACAGTACATCCACGAGTTCCCGCTCCCTGGTCCTATCGCGGTTTCACGTCAACTCTTGGCTTACATCACGCGCATTAACTACCCTAAGACCCTCAGTATTTTCCATCCAGGTATTTCGGTTTTCACGCCATCCGCAACGGCGATCGGCCAGGCCTCAGTTCTTAACGTTGACATTGTCGGAGAGAAGCCGCTGGTGGACGCTGTCGTTAGACAAGTTTCGGAACTTCTTGGTAAACTGATCGGCGCAACGAAGGAGGTTTCCGTTGATTGGCTCATCCATCGGGTTATCATGGGAAAACACGCGAAAAAGTGATATTTCACTCACACCTTTCCAGAAGTCTCTCTGACATCACTCAGGTTCAAGCAGTTCCACGAAGCTCACAATGTTCAAGTCTTCTTCCCTCCCGAGTCTGCGGAACAATCTTCGATTCTCCTAGTTTATGACCCTTTCTCCCCTTCGGCCTCGCCCTCGCCTGTTGAGAAAGAGAAGCATTTGGATGACGTCGCTGCGGAATTGCTCAAGATGGCCAAGGATGCTGCTGATGTCAAGAGCGAGCTAATGTCCGTCGAGAAACGTTGGCATGAGGCAGTGGTCGGCAAAGACGGTACCACTCTCAACGCGTAAGTGGTATATATTGCCAGCCGTGAATATTTTATAGCTAGTACCTCCAGAATCATTGGCGAAGAAAAGGCCTTGTCGATCAAGGTCGGTGCCGAGGCAGGCGATCCATCCAGTCAGGATGTCATCCTGATCCGTGGGGTCAGCGCAGATGTCGATCGTGCTGTCAAGGACATCCTGCGGGTCGTGGAGGATGCCAAAAACGATGCTATTGTCAGCAGCTACGTAAGTAAATCCAACCCCTCCATACTGGTTTGGTTATCGATCTACGCACAATATTTTAGTCTACAGAATTTGAGATCGACAGGGAATATGTCGGTCGAGTTGTTGGTATGCAGGGAGTTGGTATCAACAAGCTGCGAGACCAGCTCGGTGTCAGGGTGGACCTGTTCGATGAGGTTGAGGAGAAGGAGAAGGACAGTACCAAGAAGAAGAAGCCCGTTCACCAGAAGTCCAAAGTCAAGGTGGGTCACTACACACCAGTGGTGGGATAGAGCTGACGCCATGCCTAGATCACAGGACGCAAGGAGAACGTCGAGGAAGCCAAGAAGCGCATCTTGGCTCAGGTCGAGAGATTGGTTAGTTCCTCGGAGTTGCCACATCCAACATGTCATTGACGTTTAATGTAGGCAGACGAGACATCGGAAACCCTCAAAATCCCCGCCCAATTCCATGCTTCCCTGATTGGCCAGAATGGTAAATATGCCACTCGTCTCGAGGAAAAATATGGGGTCAAGATCACATTCCCCCGGGGGTCCTCGGAAAACGGCGATAACAGGACTCGTGAATCTCTTAAGCCTGATGAAGTCCTCGTCAAGGGTGGCAAGAAGGGTGTAGCTGGCGCTAAATCCGAACTTCTCGAGGCTCTGGAATTTGAAAAGGAGTCCAACAACGTTCTCAAATTCACTGTCCCGACTCGCGCTGTTGCACGTATTCTCGGCAGAGGCGGTGTGAGCATCAACGAGATCAAGGACGATACAGGTGCCCAGATCGACATCGACAAGGCTACAGATGACAACGCTGTGACCAATATCACTGTCCGTGGAACCAAGCAAGCCATCGGCGCTGCCAAAACTGCCATTTTGGCAATCGCTGAGCAGGTCGGTGAGGAAGCGTCGGCATCACTTGTCATCGAGACGAAGTTCCATAGGATGATCATCGGGGCTGGCGGTCAGGGTTTGAAAGACTTGATCGTTCGTTGTGGTGGTCCATCCGATTCCAGGCTGCAGGCCGGACTCGTTCGGTTGTAAGTAATCTTGCGACGGTGGCCAGCCTCAGGCTAACCATGATGTCAGCCCTCGGCAGGGTGAGCCCAGTGACGAAGTGCGTCTTCGTGGAGAACCTGCTCTTGTCAACAAAATCAAGGCGGAACTCGAGAAGACGGTTACTGCTTTGAGAGACCGCATAGTGCTGGCTGTCGAGATTCCAGCTGCCCAGCATCGTAATCTCATTGGCAGAGGCGGTCAGCACCTGAACGAATTGCAAACCCGTACAGGTGTCCAAGTGCAGTTCCCTGGTTCTCGATCCTACCACTATGTAGGAGAAGCTGTTAACGCAGGTGAAATCAAGGATGCAGATCCCGCTGACATCGTCAAAATCTCCGGATCCCGCTCGGCTTGCGAGACTGCGATCGGTGAGCTCAAGGTATGCTACGTGGGGTGATGAAGGCACTGCAGCGATTGACCTCTTCGCCAGGCGCGGGCCCAGAACCCACCGACCCCTGTGGAGCTGCTCACCGCCGCGGTGTCTGTACCCTTGAAATATCACTATGCAATCTTGCAGCAGGGGAGGATCTTCCGTAACCTCCGATCATATGGTGTACACGTCAACCAACCTGCGGTACCCATCCATCCTCCGCAAAATGCTGCACCCACTGCCCGGATTGACGATGCGGAAGATGACGCCCCGGAATCGAACTGGCAAGTTATTCCTAATTACCAGGACGCGGAGGAAGGTGATTCGGAGTGGACGCTGAAAGCAAAAGACGCCGCGAGTCTCGAGCGCGCACAGAGCGATATTAAGACAGCCATTGAACAGGCTGAAGTAATGACTCATGTCGGCTTCTTGACCCTTGCTGATCGTTCTGCATTCCCGAAAATCGTTGGGTCAAAAGGCTCCAATGTCGCTCGTCTGCGTGCTGAGACTGGTGCAGACATTACCGTCAGCAGAGACAGCGACACCATTGTTATCATTGGTGCGTTCCCTGCACTACCTCGATTGAAGCTTAAAGCTTAGACTGATTGTAGGGTCGGAATCTGCTGTTGAGGAGGCGAAGGAGGCGATTCTCAAACAAGTTGCTGCTCCTTCACGTCGTTATTAGGCATATGTTTGTCACATGAACCACATATTTACATGGCATGTATCGTCTACAAACTATCTGGAATGGATCAACACATCAGGCTGGAAAGAGTGCAATAACCATTATGTTCGCCAGTTCAGCACCTGGTACGGAAACGACTTCGCTCTCGTCGACTTCAAATTGGGCTATAAACAAAAACACTACCTTTTTACTCCAAGCCGATAAGTGGACAGATTGCCTCTATTTTTCAAAGACGTCGGTGCTGTCCTGCTGGTCTCAGTGCTGCCATGTCTAAAACAACTCGGTGATCGAGCAAGAAAAAGGCAGGGATTTCCGTGTCGTCTGGACTCATACGTCGCTAGAAAAATCATCGTGAGCAATATCTCGAGGCAGCGAAAAAAAAGGCGCGGGGCTCTTCCTACAACGTATGAACTTTTTTTTTTTCCATCTCGGCGTCGTGCTCCGTGTTTCGTGGGCGGCGGATGTGGCGAGCCCTCTTGGACATGGCATTCCCGATTCTCCTCCTCGTGATCTTGCGGGCGCAAAACGAGTTGGATCAAGTTAGTCGACACCAACGAACCCGAACGATAAAAAGGAGAGAGCAAGGTCCGACTTGGACTTGTTCCACGGGGGGGATGCACTTTACTTGTGGTCACCGTGGGGTGTCAAAGCAGTGCTGTATGAACTTTAAAGTCGAAGAGGACCAAAAAATGGTACACTTTTGGGTGACCTTGGCGATGCCGAGCGTGTTGCGATGGATGCCAAGCACCATGCAACGCTGTCATACACTGTTCATGCTCGTCCAAACGTTGTAGCTTTGAATCGTCTCGCAGTGCTACTGCCGTGCACAGACGGCCAAAAAAAAATGAAACACGCGTACTAGATGAAGGTGCCGGAGTTGCAATGATCTTGGTGCTTGCTTGCTTTTACAGTCTGCAACAGCAACAGCTATTCTGTGGGGAAGGAGGAGAGTGCACTGTTGGGCTCGCGTGGCTGTCTCCGACGGTTCGCTCTGCGCGAGAGTAAGATGATTGTGAAACATGCCCGTTCGACTTCAATATCAGAATCGGTATCGCGGTTTCTTAACCTAAGAGCTGATGAGTAAGGAACAGGATCGGCAAGGGCATACGGTACTCAGACGATGTAATTCATCATTTCACCCTTTTCGACTCGGACGATTCACTTGTTCTCTGCATGTTGCTACCTTATATCACAAGGGTGTTCACTCAAGGGTATCAAGCGGAGACGAAGCTGCTGTTGTGTACGCGTGTAGTGACTGCATGGTATGTATTAGATCCAACCTGTTTTAGGTTCGTCGGGAGGACTTGCCCACAGTTGCAAGGCATGACGGACGTCTCCTTCCGTAGAAATATCCCACTCTCTGGTCACCATCCATGAGTTGTATGTCTGTTGAGCGTGAATTTCCACGTCGGCAACTCTCAGGTCACGGGGACAATGACGACGATATGGGTGGGGGTGAGAACAAGCGCCGAGAGGTACATCGATCAGAAGGCACGTGTATGCCAGGCGACAACCTGACCGAGCATGTCTCTGAGCACAAGCAGGCGGTCAAGGAATGGTGAGCACTTGGGTGACGTTTGGGTGCGATACTGACGGAAACCCAAGCATGGAGTGAAAATAGTTCCTCCAACAGCATCGTTCACAACAGCAAGCAAAGCCG